>JABUQX010103659.1:0-5000 GCA_015478945.1 Trachelipus rathkii
AAATGTATACTCACTCTGATGAGTTGCCAAACACAGAAAAGGTGTTGACTTTGTAACTACAACGATGAGAAAGTAGCGATTGGACTGCAAAGATTAGGCGGTGTGTAAAGGACTGACAGAAAGATTAAAAAAAGATGTATACGGAGTTAGTGTAGGCGAATCGATAAAACACACGTATTGGATAGGAACTCACTGTAGGCAACTCATCCCTTTCAAAGGTGTGTGAGTAGCTTAAGCCACTAACAAATAAGAAATAACCGCATGAAGGTAGCTCAAAATAATTATGATGATAGATATGAGGGAGTCGCTCGACATGAGAGAAGAAGGCAATAAGGGTAGGTCCCTGGATTGCGTCAAAGAGTAAGGTTATACATTCAGAGGGGTAAAAATTTGGAAGAAACCTAATAAGCCGTTTAACCCAGAAATATAGAACTGGCAATGCACATGTTAGCTATGTAGAATGTGCAAGGTCAAGGCTTATGAAAGTACAAGTACAATGGAAAGTCAAAGATAGCCTAGGAGCGTTTATGGAACTTAATTTCTTAAAAAATTGCCAAATGTCAAAGAACGAATGTGGAGGCAGGAGCGACGTGATTGATTGTCATTTCTTCTACGAAGAAAGTAAGGATTTGTAAAGAGTTGAAGATCAAAAATTTGTATATTCATGGATGAAATGTATAAAGCAAGAGTTTTCGTGATTTTGAGAGAGCATACTATCAGAATCTCGACGAAGATTTATCAAGCTTTAGGTTAAAGGATTGATAATAATGTTGCCTACAATTATTTTATTATTATATATATTACACTCATTATTAATTGTTAAACATGTAAATATTAAATTATTTAAGTATATTATTGAGTTTGTATTATATTATTATTATGTATTAGGATGATTATTATTATTATGAGATTAATCTATTGCACAAGTATATATTATGTAGGGTGATACTAAATATATACTGATATATCAACTAGGTAATTGAACTGACTGACACAACCGTTTTGGTATCGCATACTCACCTTATTACTATAATTCGAATAAGGTGATATATTGGACATAAATATAAATGTTTAAGGGTTGCCGAAAAATTAATTGATTCTGCGTCTTCTTACTATATAATATATATAAAATATCAATATTATGGTATTCTCCTAAATTATAAAAATATATATAATATAGGGTTTCTTACAAAAAAAATATATAGGTTCTACAAAAAATTAAGATGATATAGTATTTCTCTAATACTATATAAAAAATTTAATACTGTTAGTGAGGATACTGCCAAAAAATTTAATATATCTATAGTTATGGGACAAAATAAAATGACCCATGACGTCTGTAAAAAATTAGGGGGGTAAATAATATTATACGTAAAAATAGGGGACGTATATATATAAGTACGTACACATACTGTTGTCTTTTACTCAAATAATGCTTGCACGCAAGTGCCTGTCTGTTGTTTCAAATATAAAATTTTTGTGTGCTTAAATGCAAATTATTTTGCTTCAAAAAACTTATAAAATCATAATCATATATGATGACTGTAAAATGCTACTAGTCCAAATAATAATAAATAATTAATAATAATAATAATCAATATTATAATCAAGAGTGATATTTAGCATCAATTATAAATATAAATAATTGACTAATAGGAGAGTTATTAAGCATTCGCTCATAATAATATAATAATAATAAGTAAATAAATAAATAAATTATTAAGATTTTGAGAGGTTTGACATGAGATATATTTGCTTTAAATCATTGTTTTAGGAAATGCTTTTTTAATATAAAAAATATTTTTCCAGCCCGCAGGAAATTATTGATAGTACACTAAATAAAATCTAACTACGTAGGGATACCTAATAATATATATGGACCTACTATTAGGAAGACGCTAAATAGTAGGTTATTATCGATTAAATAAGAGTATCAAAAGGCCTACATAAAAAAGTGTGAAGATATAGCCAAAAAAGGATTACAAAGGATCAGGTATATTCTAGTAGCTCTAAAATAAGGTTCGCGTCCAGAAAAGGTCATAAAATAGGATACAGCGGAGTCATTTTTCAGTTGCTCTACAATATGTTGTTTCTATACTACTTATATATATGATTCATGATGATTAAAGATATGATGATGATGGTATTAGAATGTATAATTAATAATTGAGTATTAATAATAAAATATATATAATATTAATATTAATTAATAGGTAATAATATAACGTATACTAATAAATTAAAAAAATATCAAAATAATTAAATTTGGATATATTTATAAATAATTTCAAGGTCTAAATTAAATTAAATTAAATAATTTCAATGTCTAATATATTATACTTGACTAATTCTTCAATAATAATATAATATTAAATGAGTCCTCGTAATTAACGATTACTTTAATTGACTTAGTTTTAATTATAAAAGATTAATTTATATGTTCATAGTGGAGTGGATAAACATATTCTTTACTAGAGAGACCCTAATACCAATCGTTTTAAAATTAAAATCATAGCTTACATATTAAAACACCAAATATAGTGATATCATAAACTAAATGAAGTATAAAAAAAAAATACTAAGAATAAATATTGTATCCATACCTATCCATATATATTAGATATTACATACTATATAGATATTCAATATAATATATAATATATATATATACAAAATTGTATAACATATGAGAAAGAGGTTAGAAATCGGTTAGTATTAGGAAATTAAATAAAATTCTAGCATATATCTCATACTAATTTCATCTTATGTAATCTTCACTTCTCTCTATAATATATATATATATTATGTATATTTATTATATCATTATCATCTATATTTATCTCCATCATATTATATATATATATTTTAACTCTCTCTCTCTCACTTCGGTAACTATCTAATATCTCTTTCCATTTCTCTCTAATGCTTTTGCAATATGTTGACTCTCCCCTATCATTGCTGTAACTTGACGCACTCATCCTTGGCATAATGGGATAAAATATAGAGAGTAAATGGGTTCCTGAACCTTATTGGCAACTAGGCGATACAAATCCATTATTCTCACTGAGTCTGTGAACTGCGTCTAAAAATCCAAGCTTACATTAGGTACACTATCTAAATCACTAATAATAATACTATATTTATTTAATTTTATACAATATTATTAAAATATTTATTATTCTCTCCTTAATATATATACGAAATAACCAATATATAGATATATATATAGTATATTATATATAATATATATATATATATATATATTATATATATAAATATATATATATATATATATATATATATAAATATATAAATAATATATATACTTATATATTACATATATATATTATATTAATATATATTAATATAGTATTATAAATCTTCATATGATATTATCATAATATATATATATATATTATAATATATATATAAATATACTATATAATATATTAAATTATTATAGTTAGATAATCTATTGACTTTGCGAATAGAAGAGTACATGGACCGCTTTAATATGAAAATTTCATTAATAAATATATATATATATATGAATTTATTTTATATTGTTAAATAAAATTCCTTGGGGGTAGGGTGGAAGGTTCCCAGTTATTGGCAACTTTGGCGATGGCCATGCTGCGACCGACTTCCTGACTTGTGAGTTAAACATTTATATATATATATTAATGTTTTTCCCGTTCATTTGTATTTAAAAAAGGAAATATATATATATATATAATATATTATATATTCATATATTAATAATATATATATTAATATTATATATAATTTGTTATGTATGTAGTGGTTTTGTTAATGTGTGCGTTAGAGTGTTATGTGTGTGTGCATGCGTCTGTAATGTGTTGATATAAAACAGAAACGATTAGATAGATGTATATTATGTATGAAAACGTACACCAAAAATATTTATGGTGATATTGTTATTGCTTGATTGGACATAATGAATGATAGAATGATATGATAAGGATAGAATATAGTAACACTTATCTCCGCGTTAATTCGTACCAATATAAAGATTGTCACTGAAGATGAGAATTAAACTCCTGTCCCGTAGTCAATCAGTAAGTACCCATCATTCGTAACTAGAGAAGTATATAGGATAATTACAACCTTTATTCGATACAGATTGAGTCGTTTTATAACTTGATAATTATTTCATGTCGCTCAAATATTTACCAATTTAAGAGTAAATTAGCCGATATTTTTAATTATTACGATTTAAGGTATATTACCATGCATTATCATTTGGCTACTGATAAAGTTATGTTGGTGGAGTTTATTAAGGATGGTAAAAGATCAAAGTAGTGTTTAAATGTTAAAATGTGATAATTCTAGTTTTTATTTATGATGAAAAGGCGGGAGATGAAAGCCAGTGATTTACTACCCAATCATGATGTTCAATTTTTATACATCAATTTTAGAGGAAAATAATTAAAAATAACAGTATCTCTATTTAAGTATAAAGTTTCTCGCGTTAATCATAAGAGAATCTAAAATCTCTGTATATTCATATTATATATAACACACTTATTTTCATATAGAAAGAGAGAGAGTGAAAACATGCAGCAACACACACTAGACAATTATTAATAATGCACATCGCTATGGATAGGAAATGAGACGGTCTCCTTGAACAGCTAAGGCAAACCGTCTACTATTATTAAACCATTCTATCGAGAGGAGTAATCTGACAGATACTTCGTCGATACAGGTATGTACATAAAATTTACCCCACAAAATAATCAAGATTTGCGGTTACTTTCCTCTAAGTGATGGTTCCGTCACTCCACTATTCGCTTTACGCCGATCACTAAACTGCGCTCTGATATATTGAAAGAAATATTATTTAATTTAGTAAATGATTTTATTTAAAAGTGCTTGGGGCTTCATATATATCTAGGCATATTTGCAGGGTATAAACCAAGTTTATTATCAAGTTACTAGTATTTGTATTTTTTAACTAGGTAGGATATTCACATTTA
>JABUQX010103659.1:12500-20000 GCA_015478945.1 Trachelipus rathkii
TATATATATAAATATATTACATATATATATATATATATATATATCTATATTATAATATATATCGTATATATATATAATATATATATATTATATAATATAATATATATATAATATATATTATATATATAATATATATATATAATATATATATATATATATAAATATATATATTATATATTTTAATTTATATATATATATATATATATATATATATATATATATATTATATATACTATATATATATATATATATAATATATATATATATATATATATATATATATATATATTATATTATATTAATATTATATGACTTTATTTAAACCATGATTTTTATTTTAAAACGATTGTTTTTTTAGCTGTTTTCTTTTTAAATAAAAAAATATGTTTATCCACCCTGTATATATATATATTTTATCATATATATATATATATATATATATATATATAATATATATATATATATTATATATAAATATAATATATATATATATATTATATATATATAATTATATAATATATATATATAATATTATATGTATATATGTATATATATATATCTATATATATATATATTATATATATTATATATAATATATATATATATATATATATATATATATATATATATATATATATATATATAAAAAATTTTTTTTTTTATATATATATAGGGTGAAAAAAATTATTTTTAATTAAAAAAGCAGCTAAAAACCAAATGATTTAAAATCAATCATGTTTTTTCTAAACTCAGAATCATTATTTAATATTATTATTATTATTATTATTATTATTATTATTATTATTATTATTATTCAAGATGTTATAACCAGTTGCAATATCACTTATCTAGTTCTGGAAAGCATTGAAAAACCTAAGAGCAGTGACTTACAGTAATAGAATATTTAGCTCCCCTATCTGAAAATAACTGGCAGTTGCTTGCGATAGTTTTGGTATTATTGGAGCCAATCTTTATGATAAGCAATTTTGTAAGTATGTCTAATTCAATATTGTCTTCTGATGTAACTCATGCGAGAGCAATATTATACCGTTTCGTTTCAGATATTGGTCATGACGGCGGTGGTGTAGAAATAATGAAAGAACTCAAGAAAGTCTTTGAAAAAAGATTATCTTGAAGCAGTGATTTCAAAGGTTGATTTAACATTTATGATAGCCATGTGCATTTTTTTGTTGATTTATGATATATAGGATGTTTTTGAAATCATTAAAGAAAAATCTTCGAACTGGATTATAGATAGAATGAAAGATGTAATAAAGAAGAAATTGAAAAGATATTGATGAGTGCTTTGAGAGTATGGAGTAGACATCATCCAAGTAGAAATTCTGAGAGTTCGCCCTCACTATCACCAGCGTCAACACTTTCAAGTTTCAACTGATTTAAGATCTGCTATCGAAGAAAATTTTTTTAGTTATGATGCTGAAGAATAAAAAACGTGAGAAGGAAACAAAAAAGAATAAACTAGAAAAAGAAATACCAAAACCAGTAGGAGGAGATCTAATTAATGAATTGGAAAGTTATCTAACAGAAAAATCAATTTCTCCAAAGGCTAAATAGGAGAAGAAGTTTTGCAGTGGTGGTGTAAATAAATAATATGCGGAGTAATATTTACATTATCACTTCTATAGCAAGAGGAGTGCTTGCAGTCCCTGCTACATTAGTCTACTCAGTGAGACTTTTAAAGCAAGTAAATTGATGTGATTAAAGAAAAAACGATCACGAACTACCCCTAAACATGGAGAGATTTTTTTTTTTTTTTTTTTTTTTTTTTTTTTTTTTTTTTTTTTTTTTTTTTTTTTTTTTCTTTTGCAGAATAATATTCTTATAAATCTACATCCCAAATTAAGATAATAGTCAGGTTTTTTTCCATGTCTATTTTATAATTCTAAATAAATAAATATTAAAATTATATAGTCATAAAATTAAAGAGGATAAATTACCTATTTTTTCTTTTATTTTTTTTTTTTTATAGAATAAATTAATAATTATATATTCTACTATATATATATATATATATATATATATATATTATATATATTATATATATATATATATATATATATATATATATATATATATATATATATATATATTATATATATGCTATATATATATATATATATATATATATAATATTTATATATATTATATATTATATAATATATATATATATATTAGTATTTATATATATCTTATATATATATATATATTATATATATATATATATACGGTATATATACCTATACGATATATATTATATATATATATAGTAATATATATATATAATATATATATATATATAAATAATATATATATAATATATTATATATACTATATATATTATATAATATATATTAATTATAATATTTATATATATAGTATATATATATATATATATATATATATATCTTATATATATATATATATATATATATAATATATATATATATATAATTATTATATATTTAAATATTATATCTATATATACTTATATATATTATATATATATATATATATATATATATATATAATATATATATAGTATATTATATAGGACTATATCTTTTAAGGCTAAAATTATATCTCGAATTTTTAAATAGATTAATTTTATAACCTATACAGTATATAAAGAGACATATAAGCCAGATGAGTCTCTTTATTAACAGGGATAAAATATCTCTTAAATAATAGAAAAAATCTTTTGTTAAAGATCCGGCAGTATATGATCACCTCTAATATATACTATATATATATATAAATATATATATATTATAATATATATATATATATATATACGAATATCGAGAGGTACATATATATATATATATATTACCATATATATATATATATAATATTTCAGACACCCTTGTGGTTAACAGCAAACGAAATATTTTAAATTTTCAAACTTTAATGAGAAACAAACTTCTAAAATTGCACATATAGTTAAAACATGATAAAAAATATAAGAGACAAGATATATAACTACGGTGGAATTGTAAAATGGTGAAAGCGTTCGCATAAATTAAGCCTCTTCAGTCACCTTGATGTTCACCGAGTTCTAGAGTTAAAACTAATACAATGATATTAAAAAGATGCAAGTAAACTTGGAAAGGGATAAAATTGTTAAAAATTTCGACCAACCATTTATACAAAAAATAGATCGATTTTTGTAACAAATGATGTACAAACATAAATGAAATTTTTACATTTTACATTGTAAAAACTGTTTCATTTATTTTGATATCATCCTCTTTAAAAATGGTCTTATTTTTTTGTATAAATATTTAGTCGAAATTTTTAACAATTTTATCCCTTTCCAAGTTTACTTGTATCTTTTTTATATCATTGTATTAGTTTTAAACTCTAGAACTCGGTGAACATCAAGGTGACTGAAGAGGCTTAATTTAAGCGAAAGCTTTCACCATTTTACAATTCCACCGTAGTTATATATCTTGTCTCTTATATTTTTTATCATGTTTTAACTATATGTGCAATTTTAGAAGTTTGTTTCTCATTAAAGTTTGAAAATTTAAAATATTTCGTTTGCTGTTAACCACAAGGGTGTCTGAAATATTATAAAAATAAATACGTAGAAAAGTAGCAGTGAATTTATATATATATATATATATATATATATATAATATATATAAATATATATATATATATATATATATAATATATATATATATATATATATATATATATATATATATATATATATATATATATATATATATATATATATATATATATATATATATATATATGGAAAGTCTTGAGCAGAGTCTGAACAAAGCTTTGATCCCAACCTTCCATTTTCGGGTATCGATCATTTTATCTGTAATATTTTCTCTGTTTTTCTTTCCAGTCGTTCAATAGCAACAATAACTATTAAAGGCAATCTTTCATTCTTTATATCTATAAATAGTGGTGATCCTCAAGGTTCTTTCCTGTCCCCTAACTCTTTTTCTACTTGACCTTTGACCTTTTTCCTCTTTCACTTTATCACACATCCACTTTTACAATGACGATTCAACCATTCATTGCTTCTTTCGTTTTAAAAGACGTCCAACGAAAACTGGTAGGAGGAGGAGGAGGAGGAGGAGGAGGACGAGGAGGACGAGGACGAGGAGGAGGAGGTTGTGTTCTCAAACCGGTTCAGAATTTCTTCACACCACCCCACTTGATTGCTCGGTATAGCAGTGTCGTCCGTCTTTGTGTTGAGTATGGATTGTATATCTGGGGTGGGTCCACTCACACAGTCCTTCTTGAAGACGTGGAATCTATGGTTTTATGACTCATCGTCAAATTAACTCTCTCTCTCTCTCTCTCTCTCTCTCTCTCTCTCTCTCTCTCTCTCTCTCTCTCTTCTCTCTCTCTCTCTCTCTCTCTCTCTCTCTCTCTTCCCGTCGAATTGTTCCATCACTCTCCTAATACAATCACAACATACACTTTTCTACTCCCGAACTATCCAATCGTATACCTTCCCCTTCTTTCCGAATGTCTAATACAGAGGTTCTCAAACCTATTTCGTCTACCGCCCACTTTGAAAATCAATTATTTTTCAGCGCCCCTCAATTTTTTTTTACTTTACCAAAACTTAAAAACCACAATGACATTCATTACTTTAGTTAATTTAATTATAGGGTGCTATATTAGTCTGGTCTAGAGTTTAAACTTACATTCTAAACGAGACTTTTTTACCAGTGAGAGCAATTAAAACGCAACTTTATAATATTAAGAATATCTTTTATTCAAATTAAAACAAACATAATCAATTTTAATTTTAAACAAACAATCAATTTTAATTTTAAACAAACATAATCAATTTTAATTTTAAAACTAATCTAATGTGAAGGATGAATCTGATGATTTTTAACAAGTTTGTTGATATCAGGTTCGAATTTACTCAAAAACAGCCGCAAGTCGCCGCGTTCGGTAACATGCAAACGATTTCTCTTTTTAGTAAGCAGCGTTGCCACAGCACTAAATCCACGTTCACACAAATATGACGATGGGAATGCTATCAAAAATCGTTGAACGATCGACCACAATCCAGGGTACAATTGCGGGATTGGCTTTTGTAGCCAAAATTCTTGGTAGCCATTTTTGAATTTGATTATTATTTCCTCGTTCGTTGTCAGTTCTATAAGTTCTTCTTGCAGCTGGGATGATATTGCTGTGTTGACATTTGAAAAAGGATTCAACACCCAGTCTGGTATTTCCAATTTCAAAATGTCCTGGTATCGTTCTATGAAATCACTGTGGAGGTTTTCCAAATGTTCGCAGGAGGCAAGCAAGTCGTCGTTGTTGCAGGATACTGATAAATTGGGAAAATTGTGGAACTCACGTCTGCCGATATTCTTCTTGTGTAAGAGCAGCTTGGCTCCGAAAGCAGCAACGACATTTTTTGTTTTAATTAAGTTTAAGTCATCACCTTGAAGTTGGAGATTTATATCATTAAACAATTTATACAGGTCTGTCAAATACGCAATATCATTTTTTGATGTGATGAGGTTGTCGCGCAATTCTTTGTCTTTGTTTCCAAGAACTCTATCACAGAGTCAAACAGATTGTAAAATCGAGTCAGACAATTGCCTTTTGATAGCCAACGCACTTCTGTGTGAAACAGCAATCGGTTGAAATCTTCATCATTAGCAACACAGCTGATTAAGTAATCTATCAGTTAAAGAGCTGTTTCGGATTTTATTGACTGCTTTGATGACATGTTGCAGTGATTGAAACAGTCGTTCACTTAAATTTCTAGCAACCAAATGTTCTCGATGAATGACGCAATGTACAGCGAGCACATCTGAAATTTTGTTTTTTAAGTATGCTATGAAGCCTTTATGACACCCTGTCATAGCCGGAGCGCCATCCGTAGCAGCTGATATAATATTCTTCAAGGGAATTTCTTTCTCATCACAAAACTTTTCCAGTGTATTAAATATGGTTTCTCCTTTTGTATCTGTCTCTAAATTTCTAGCAAATAATAGTTCTTGACATATTTTCTCATCTTTAATAAACCTCACGTAAGACAGCAACAATGCTTCATTAGTTGGTAAAGTGGACTCATCCAACTGAATTGAGAATTGACTAGTCTTCAGATGATTGCACAATGACTCTTCAATGTTTTCAGCCATTTCATCAATTCGTCTTTGCACAGAACTATTGCTCAAAGGAATTTTTCGGATAATATCTGCCGCCGGTTTATGGAGCACAGTAGTTATTATTTCTTTTATTGCCGGCAAAATTAACTCTTCTCCGATGGTGTGTGGTTTGCCTGTTTGAGCAATTAACAAAGAGATATTGTACGAAGCTCGAAGTCCGTCATCGTCTTGCTTAGCAGCCGCCGAAAAAAGTTTTGATACACTTGCCTGAGCATTGTGCTTCTTCTCCAGGTCTTGAAAATAGGCTACATTTTTGTCTTTCTTATCTGGATGCATTTTATTCAAATGATCTTGAAGTCTTGAAGGCTTCATTGCTTCATTCGAAAATGTTTTTAGACAAAGAAGGCACAAAGGCGAAGATGAATTTGTGGTATTTTCAATAAATCCGCATTTAATATATTCTGCACTGTATTGCCGTCTCTTCTTTTTTGCTTCCGACATGGTTTTGTTTTCACAAATACGTAAGTAAAGTGTTGAGCTTAAGTACTTGCTTAACGATTGCGCGCGAAACCGCTAATGAAAATAAAAGAAATATTACGAGCTTTTATATAGGATTGAAATACAGCACGCACCGACAGGAATAAGACAAACATGCACAAACTCGTTTATCTCATTCGACGCTCAATCGTACTGAGCAAGTAAGAACAAGTATCGATGAACCAGCCGATTGATACAGGATTGCACAAATCGCGTTATTTAACAAAAACTTTTTAAAACTTGATTGCTCATGGCCTATCCTACAAAAGCTATGTTAAATATTTTTAGTTTTTATACTTTTATACTTTTTATAGTACTATAAATATAGGGTGAAGTTGCATAATAAGCGCGAAAAATATGACAACACATTGTACTGTAATAAATAATAATAGGCAACCTCTAAAATAGCTGTAGAAGCCTTGCCAAACGTAAAATATAAATAATCATTAATTTAATAATTTAAATTTTAAATTATTATGCAACTTCACCTAAATATATATATATATATATATATACTATCTTTTACTTTAATGTTTTTGCAAACCGAAGTTCAAGATATAGCCTAGTAATATATTATATAAAAATAAAATATATTTATATATATATATATATATATATATATATATAATATATATATAATATATATATATATATATATATATATATATATATATATATATATATTATATAATATATTATATATAGCAGAGGTGGGCACTTCCGCTCTTTAGTCCGCTAGTCGCTCCGAGCGGACTACCAGAATAGGTGCGGACTAGCGGAGGTGCGGAGTCGTCAGGAAATTAGCGGACTTGCACGTGCGGATCAAAAAAAGTTT
>JABUQX010103659.1:22500-35219 GCA_015478945.1 Trachelipus rathkii
TTTCTTCTTTCCGGGAACCAAAAATATAGGGAGAGGGGGGGGGGGATCGACATGGCACATATCACATAGTCAAATTGTCTTCTGAGTATTCACTAATCACTATTCAGTTATTCAGTGATCAAGTGGACGACCCAATAAAATTTTGGAATGATTGTAAAAATGCTTTCCCTGCTATGTTTATCTGTTAGCATATGAAATATCTTACTGTAATGCGACGTCAGTCGTCAGACCGAACAGTATCATTATTAAACATTGTTTGCCAAATGAAAGGAATAGATTGACTTTCGAGCATATCAATCAGTTAGTCTTTTTAGGTGATTAAGATGATACAGTATTTGGCTTTGAATAATATATATATATATATATATATACTATATATATATATATAATATATATTATTATATATATTATATATATATATATATATATATATATTATATAATATATATACTATATATATATATATATATATATATATATATATATTACTATATATATATATATATATAATTATATGAGTTACATTGAGTAAAGAAATAAATTAAAAATAGCTATCATTGTTTTATTTTCCTTTTTTCATGAAATAATTTTTATAATTTTATTTATTTATTCTGAGAACTGTTAAAGACTTTGCAGTTCACTCGAGACCAGCCTGATCATGATTTACGTGTAGCTCTGTGAAGTGTGTTCAGTGTTCAGTGTGGACGAAGATAAATCATTGCAGAAATCGTGAATACCGGAACAGAACTCCTGTGAGTTGGTTTACAGTTAACATACCGAGTGCGACTAGTCTAATCATCTACTGGCGATTACGATTATTCTCGCTTAAATATGTAATTAACTAAATTAACGATTTTTTATAAATAACTATTATTAACAGTTAGTAATTGGGGTAGGTGAACACTACAGCTTTTCTTATGTTAAGTCGTCTGGCATCCAGTTCGCAACTTCTTAAATATTATTTCATTTTATTACTAAAATTTTAATAGATTTTCTTAAGATCGCAGACTTCAGAGTCGTCCGTATCAGTTGTCTACCATCCAATTTAAATTAATTTCGTTGTTAGAATCAATATTTATTTTGTACTTAATAAGAAATCATTTTGAAGAATACTTGCTTCATTAATACTAAACAGTTATTTTTTCATTTTTAATACGAAAAAAGTGATTTTTATGATTATTGTTTAATTTTCTAGTGAAACGCGATTTTCTTATTTAATTTATTCACTCGTCCACAAAAAGTCAAAACACCCCAGTTCCTCAAGATCCAACATCAACGCTTTCTAACACAACTTCAGTCTTCAACCTCTTGGAGTTGGAAACTTGAAAGTTGGAAGACCTGAAGAGTAAAGATCCTTTTTCCATTTCTACCACTTTTCTTCTGTAATACGTCTGCTTATATTTATAATTAAAGCGTTTCTCTCGTCTCTTTCTCTCTCTCTCTCATCTCTCTCTGCTCTCTCACAGAAAAATAACTAGGTATACCTAACTCTGACTCTCTTCTCTCTCTCATTCTCTCTCTCTCTCTCTTTTCTCTCTCTCTCTCTCTCTCTCTCCGTCTCTCTCTCTCTCTTATTTAGCCATCTATTTATATTATATTATATATATATATATATATATATAATATATATTTATTATATATATTATACTATATATATATATATTAATTATATTATAATTAAATATATCTATATATAATATATATATATATATATATATATATATATAATATTATATATATATATATATATATATATTATATAATATATATATATATACTATATTATATATATATATATAATTATATATCTATATATATTTTAATATTTTATATATTTATTAAATATGGGGAAAAAAACACAAAGTTACTTAACGGCCACACGGAACGGGAGATCGGATAAATTTTTTTTATCTATTATATAGTAATATATATATATATATATATATATATATATATATATATAATATATATATAATATATATATTATATATTATATATATATATATATATATATATATATAGTATTAACAATAGAACTAACAACTCCTGCTCATTGTTTAAGAATGCAAATAAATCTGTTAACAACATCACTGCCGTTGTAAAATAAAAAAACATCGTACATCCCTAACTTTTTATTTAATTTTTTTTATGTTAGTTTTTAATTTATTTTGTACTTTTCATAACTGAAATTTTGCCCCTGATTCCAAAAAATGTATTCAATTTTAGTGTAGCAATCGCTGTTTTTTTTTAACTATGTGCGTCGCCTAATCTGGAGGCTATATATATATATATATTACTATATATATATATATATATATATATATATATATATAATATATATATATATTAATATATATATATATATATATATATATATATATAATATATTGGATTATAATAATATCAAATTATAATAGGATAATAATATATCGAAATTATCGATATATCGGATATCGATATTTTTCTGGCGATAATATCGAAGGCGATATGAATATTTTTTTAAATATCGATATATCGATTTATTCGATATTTTTAGATATCGGGCATCCTAGTGAGGACTTAATTAGCAAATGGACTGCTGGAAGTGAAATAACACCAGCACTCCTCTCACAAAGGACATCTTTCCCTTTCAGCATAGGCAGGATTTGTTGAACTTGTTCATAATAATATAATACACCTCTCCCTAGTTCTCCGGCTGTAGAGAGCGATTATTTAGTATTGGTGGGGATACTTTTGAGGCAAAGAGGTCAGCCTTAACTGCTTTTAATTTTGAGCACCTAATTTTTTTGAAAGGTAATATGGATCTCTTGTCCTTTGAAGACGACATTGAGGAGGAAGTGGAAAATCCTGAGTTTTTGTAAATATTCATTCAATTTTTCATATAATATTATAAATAAATTTTTTTGTAAGGATATATGGGATATATACAATTTAGTATTTAATATTAAAATCTTCTGTGATCGCACTTGAATTATTAGCGGAGACGTTGCGCGAGTGCGGACGTGCGTACGTGCGGACGGCTGCGGACTTCGGATAGCGGGAGGTTTGATGGTCTGAAGTATTGCGGAGAGAGCGGCTAGCGGACTACCTTTTCTCGACGTGCGGAGGTGCGCTAGCGGACTACCCCTAAATGAGCGGGGTGCCCACCTCTGATATATAGTATAAAAATTAAAATTTATACAATCAAACAGGGCAGAAATATGAACTAAAATTACTAAATAATCGATGTTGTGTAGAAGGTAGGTTTTAATTTCAGCGAATTTTAAAATATTAAGTAGATGAAATTACAAATCAGCCATCACCCCCCTAAACCACTTCAACACCCCCCATTTTTTTCTAGGCCCCTTACCGCCCCCCTCTAGGCCTCCAACGCCCAAAAGGGGGCGTTATCGCCCACTTTGAGAAAGACTGGTCTAATAGAACTCGTCAATCTACACTGTTTCATCCTTTCTTTGTACAACTTCATGACCTCACACTTATCCGCTATTCTCAATCTTACAAACACACCGCAGGGAATGTTTGGATCAAACACACACTACAACTTCCCTCCTATTTTCCCACTTTTTATGATTTACACACTTTCGAAAGCAGGTTTTCGGTTCATATAAGCTCTTGATTGACTGAATTTTGATGGGAACTCGCCAACTCTTGCAAATTATATATATATATATATATATATATATATATTATATATATATATAATAATATATATATATATATATATATATATACTATATATATATATACTATATAATATATATATATATATATTATATATATCATATATAAATAAATATATATATATATTTATATATTATATATATATATATATATATATATATATATATATATATATATATATATATATATATATATATATATATAATTATATATATATTATATATATAATATAATATATTATATATTATAATATATATATATAAATATATATATATAGCTATATATATATATATTTATATATATATATATATATATATATATATATATATATATATACTTATATAATTATATATATATTATATATTATTATATAATATATAATATATATATATATATATATTTGCATGCGAATATATTTGAAGTTTTTATATCATAGGTGTGGGGGGTGAAAGCGCGAAGATCTTTGACCCTTTCATCAGAAATTTTTTCCCAACTAGTATTAATCAGCCATTACTAAATATTAAATGTATGAAAAGACAAGTGGAAAGCAGACGAGGTAATTCCCGAAGAAGGAGACGTTGCCTGCCGTGAGATGTTAGACTGCGATGTCTTTGGGAAGAACGAACGAAACATACATACAAATCATTTCTTCTTCCTCGCCTTATTTGGGGTTCCTCATTTATTTTAGTTTTCATTTACTTGTTTCATTGGTTGATTGAATATAAATATAAATTTGTTTGTTTGAGCGTTGATTTGTTGTTTAGATTTCGTTGTTTATTTAGTTCTTTACTTATTTATTCTTTTTTGATATATTAATAATTTGATTGTTTTAGGTACGCGTTTATATATTTATATATATATATATATATATATATATATATATATATATATATATATATATATATATATATATATATATATATATATATATATATATATATATATAGTATATATATATATATATAGTTTACTATAATATATGTTATTCTCACCACATAACCTCAATCCCGGGGAAAGTTGATCGGGGAAAGTATTTGCATGGTTTCTGACCAAGTGGTAAAGTGCTAAGATATTAAGGCCCGATAGCAAGCCTGCTTCAGCTCAACGCAGTCGGAGTGCTTGCCACCGCAGGCGTGGGTTCGCATCCTAATACGCGGCCTTTCAATGCGAGAAGCATGCAGAAGAGTGATTTGTATGTTGAGTAGATTGTTTTGTTGTATGTTGTTGGCTATGTTTTGTAGTGATGTGTGTGTATTGAGATTAGTGTAATACCTCTGCGTAAACTGAATACGTAAATACTACAGAAAATCTCCTACTGATGACAATTTTTTGTGTCCGTTCACGTAGCCGAACGAGGATTCGAACCAATACTAAGAGGGAATCTGCGTTCTTAAGGTGAGCCAAAACGCTCGCTTAACACTGAGCCAAACGTGAAGTCATATATAATATTATAATATATATATATATATATATATATATATTATATATATTATATATATATTATATTATATATATATTTATATATAATATATATATATATTATATATATCATATATATATATATATATATTATATATATATATATATATATATATAGTATATATTATATATATATATAATTATATATATATATATATATATTCTTTATACTATATATATATATATATACTATATATTTATATATATATATATATATATATTATATATATATATATATATATATATATATATATATATTATATAGTATATATATATATGGCGTGTCCTAGACGAAACGCCCTAATTTGAAAAGCAGTTATACTGAAACATAATAAACAACCAAGACAATTTTTGTTAGGTGGTTATTAATGGTACATTAGCTGTTGAATTTTAACTTATGTAATGTTTTCTTTTTATTTCAGGTGTTGAAAATCATTTTTAAAAATTGAGCAAATTGAAAGATGAGAACGAATGCTGAAAAAGAACAAACCGTGTGGTGGTATGCAGAATTGGGGTCCATAAGTGGAGTTCAACGACGTTTCCGTGCAGAGTATCACAGAGACCTTCCCGATGCCAAGAGAATCAAGGCGTGGAAAGCAGCTTTTCTAGAGACGGGATCTCTTGCTAAGAGGCATGTTGGTGGCCCATCGCGAACATCAGAGGAGAATTTTCAGCGCATTGCAGATACATTTGGAAGAAGTAATAGGAAATTTTGTCGTATGGCGTAACGTGAGCTTGGTCTCCCAAAATCAACTGTCCACGATGTGCTCCCCAAGCGCCTAAAGTTTATGCTACAAATGGAATTGTAACACGAGGTCAAATCAGACGATAAACTCAAACGAGCAACGTTTGCCGAAGACTTTCTTTGGTGCATCGAGATAGACAACAACTTTTTGGACCTTTTATTTTTTGCAGAGACAACTAACTATTAATGGTCACACATATCTTGATATGTTAGTTAATTATCTCCCTCAGATAAGACATCGACACTCACACGTGTTCTTCCAGAATTCTGGAGGCACCCCCCCCCCCCCCCACAACCTGGCATGTGGACTTTCGGACACATTGACGGACGAATTCTCACAAAGATGGATTGGGAGAGGTGGTCCAATTCTCCGGCACAAATCGCCCGACATACTCCCTGAATTTCTCTCTGTGGGGTATGCTAAGGACATGGTGTACTCTTTCAAAGTCACAACTCTGGAAGAGCTTCGTGAGAGGGTTAGTGCTGCTATTGAGACAGTTACGCCACAGATGCAACAGGCTGCCTGGAAAGAAATCGAGTATCGATTAGACATCCTCCGTGCCACTCGTGGGGCACATGTAGAAATGGTGTGATTGCACAAATAAAACTTCAAAACTATGTGTATCCGTTATTGTATCAATCTTCCTAACGCATCGAATACATGTCGTATTACAAACATTTCAAATTAGGGCGTTTCGTCTCAGACACCCGTACATATATATAATATTATATATATATATATATATATATATATATAATACTATATATATATATATTATATATATATATATATATATAATATATTATATATATACTATATATAATATTATATATAATATATATATATATATATATATATATATATTATATTACTGAATAAAGTTACTGTATACAAACTAATCTAATTTTTGAACATGTATTACAATAATAATAATAATAATAATAATAATAATAATAATAATAATAATAATAATAATAAAATAATAATAATACATAATATAAAATAATAATATAATAATAATAATAATAATAATAATAATAATAAAAATAATAATATAATAATAAACCAAAATTTAAGCTTATGATATGAATCTTAAGATATAGGAATTAAACAACCTTCAATGCAAGAAACTTTTTGCTCTTGATCTAACTTTCCTCTCCATTTTTTTTTTTTTTTTTTTTTTTTTTTTTGCAAATGAAATACTTAAACATTTATTATTGATTTTTTCTTTTTCAAATTTTAAAATCATATCAAATGCCAATAATTCTCTCTCTCTATCTCTATCTCTCTCTCTCTCTCTCTCCCTCTCTCTCTCTCTCGTCTCTCTCATCATTCTCTCTCTCTCTCTCTCCTCGTTCTCTCTCTCTCTCTCTGGTCATATATATTTATACTATATATATATATATAAATATATATATTATAGTATATAATATATATATCATATAATATATATATCATATATATATTTATATATATATATCATATATATAATATACTATATATATATAATATATATATATAATATAATATATAATATACGTATATATATACTATATATATTGTATATATATTAATATTTATAGGTATATATATATATATATAATATATAATTATTATATATATATATATATATATATATAACTATATATATATATTATATTTTTATTAATTTTTTATTTATTTTTATCATAAAAAAACCAGGGGTTTTTTTTTGGGTGTATCGTTAATATTGCGAAAAAATTAAGTATGATATTCCTTGCATAAATATAAAGATAATTTGTGTCAATAAACATTTCACTGAAAACGCCTCGTTTCCAAGATCAAGTGAATAAACTTATGTGGGACATATCTGATAAATTCCATTGCCCGTCCCGTGCCAATCTCATCCTTTAATAATAAGCACAAATATACCGTAGGAAAGGTTACTTACCTGTTATTTCTAGTTCCGTATCTCGCTTCATTTATACATATACTAGTCGTGTCGCGTAGTTACTGTGTTCAACGTGTTGCTCATATTTCAAATGAATTACAACAAAATAGTGAAATGTGCGATGTGCATTTTGTTTACGGTCGTATGAACGGTAATTCATTAGCAGCCATGCGTCTCTATGAAGAAATGTACCCTAATCGTGTCATCCCGCATCATACTGTTTGCACGCGTCTCCATAAACGTCTTAGAGAAACAGGCAGTTTTAAAAAAAACTTACACTGGAAACGGGTGACCTCGCACAGTATCAACTCCAAATGTCGAAGAACAGGTTCTCCAGAATTGAGGACAGTCCTACAACAAGTACCAGAAAGATTGCTGCGACACTTACATGTTAGTCATTCGACAGTTTTCAGGGTATTGAAAAATCACTTCTGTACGCCTTAATCACATCAACGAGTGCAGGCACTTGTAACAACAGATTTTCCTGCAAGAGTAGCTTTTTGTCGATGGATGCAACAGAAAATTTCAGACAATCCTCACCATTTAGCAGAAATATTGTTCACCGATGAGGCAAATTTTTCCAGAGAAGCCATATCGAACTTCCACAACAATCACATATTGGCTGATGAAGAAACCACATGCAATAGTTGAAAGCCGCCATCAATACACCATTTTTCATTGAATGTATGGGTCGGAGTTGGCGACCATTTGATAGGTCCATTCTTTTACCAGCGAGGCTTACTGGAGACGTTTATCTCGCCAATTTCTTGCCTACACTACTGGAAGACGTCCATTACAATTAAGATCGAAAATGTATTTCAGCACGACGGTGCTCACAGCTCATTTCAAGTTTAGTTTGCATCGTAACTCTTTGAACACTGTATATCCACGCCGTTGGATTAGGTCGAGGAGGTACACAACCTTGACCTCCGCGGTCTCCAGACCTAAAATGCATTGGATTTCTTCTTGTGGGGTCAACTGAAACATTTGGTTTATACAGCCAACAGTTGAAAGTCCGAAGAATTAAGGGCTCGTAATAATCGATCTTGTGAACAATTCGGCAGCACACGGTATATTGAACGTGTCCGCAATCACTGCGTCCGCAGAATTAGAGGCCTGTATTGCCGCTGGGCTTGCTCATTTTCAACATTTGTTATAACCTTAGTGCACCATTGCTTCGTACTATTTCTGTTGTATATTTTCTTCTGTGCAGTAATGTATGTATTCTTTTAATTAAATAAATTGAATGAATTTGTTAATACCTTTCCAAATTTAGTTTACTGTTTATTGTAACTTAATGTTTAAATAGGTTTCATCACCTTGTATCTTGGAAACGAGGCATTTTTCGTGAAATGTTTATTGAAACATATTATTTATATTTATTGCAAGGAATATCATCACTGATTTTTCGCAATATTAACGATACACCCTGTATATAAATATTATATAGAATTATAGGTCTTTAAAGCATGAAAGTGTGTTAATATATTTTCTAGACCAAGTGAAAATGTTGAACATATATTTATTGTTGATAGCAACCTTTGCCTTGGCTCAACCTAATCAACATGTAATAGCCATCGATAAGCAAAGTTTAGACGTAATACGAAGACATTCTCTGCTAGAAGCAGATAGGAACGTGATATATATATATATATATATATATATATATATATATATTATATAATATATATATATAAATAATAAAAAAATATATAATATATATATTATATATATATATAATATATATATTATATATTATATATATATCATATAATATAATTCGCAAGAGGTTGGGGAGTTCCTATCAAAATTCAGGCAATCAAGAGCTGATATGAACTGATACGGGCAGTCGAAAGTTTTGAAATCATAAGAAGTGGAAAAAATGGAAGAAAAGTGAAGTGTGTTTGTGATCCAGACTTTCCTTGCAGTGGTTTGTAAGATTGAGGCGTAGCGGAGAAGTATGTGGTCAAAGAGTTGGACAAAGAAAAGATAAGATGGGAAGAAGAAGAAAAGAAGAGGAGGAGGAGGAGGAGGAGGAGGAGGAGGAGGAGGAGGAGGAGGAGGAGAAGGAGGAGGTAGGAGGAGGAGGAGGAGGAGGAGGAAAGAGGAGGAGGAGATATACGATGTGATACTTAGTGACTGTATAAGAAGAATGTTGGAACAATTCGTAGTGAAAAAAAGAGATTATTTGGTATCAGTGAGAGAAGTAGGGTTAATATGAGAGGATAAACCACGCATTCCACTTTTTCAAGAAGGACGGGTGAGTGACCACCCCAGATATACGATGCATACTCAACACAAAGACAGGACAACGCTGCTATACCGAGCAGTCAAATAGGGTGGTATGAAAGGAAATTCTGAAGGGGTTTAAGAACCAACCCTCCTCCTCCTCTCCTCCTCCTCCTCCTCTCTCCTTCCTTCTCCTCCTCCTCCTAAGGGGTTTATAACACAAGCTTGCGTTGGAGGCCTTTTAAAACGAAAGAAGCAATGAATGGTTGAATCGTCATTGTAAAAGTTGATATGTGATAATGTGAAAGAGAAAAAAAGTCAAAGGTCAAGTAGAAAAAGAGTTGGGGACAGGACTGAACCCTGAGGAACATTAATGTTGATAAATATAGAGAATGAAAGATGACCTTGAATAATTGTTGCTATTGAAGCACCGGAAAGGAAGACAGAGGAAAGGTTATAGATGATATAGATAGATATCACAAAATGGAAGTTTCGAAACAAAATATTTGTTGCCGGACTCTCTTCAACTCTTTCCATATATATATATATATATATATATATATATATATATATATATATATAGTATTTATATATATTTATATATATATAATATATATAATTATATTTTATAAATTATATTATATATATATATATATATATATATATGATATATTATATATATATATTAATAGTATATATATATATATGTATAATATATATATGTCTTTTTATATATATATATATATATATATATATATATATATATATATATATTAGGCAAATCAGATACGGGCAGATCCAGGTATTTCCTCCTTCCATGACCGCCGCCGTGTTGGCACGGAGTCACCCCCGGATACCGTCCTTTCAAGATTGAATGTACCCTTAATCCGCCCTGAACAATTATAAGCACGCGAGAAAATGGTCCAAGCAAGCGGGCACGACATCGGCGGTGTCTTTGATACACCGGTGAACTGTCTCTTGTTGGTATCCTAGTAGTTGCTCGGATTCAAGGTAAAATCGGCCGGATCTTACAAGAGATTTTTCTACTTATATTCAAGAGACATTTTATCCCTGATAATAAAAGAGACTCATCTCTTATATGTAGTTATAGCTATAGTTATAGTTATAGTTATAGTTATAGTTATAGTTGATTTTAATAATTAGGCCCAAAACAGTGGCAGATATATAAAATATTTATTTATTTAATATTATAAAATAAACATGAAAGAAATAGTAGCTAATTTTTTTCTATTTAATTTCCTAACTATATAATTTTAATATTTATTTGTTTAGCATAAAATAAAATAAACATGGAAAAACCTGACTAATTTTCGTAATTATCTTAATTTTGGATGTAAATTTATTTGCTTATTATTCTGAAAAAAAAAATGGAAAAAAATCATCCATTATTTAGGGGTAGTTCGTGATCGTTTTTCTTTAATTGCATTAAATGACTTGATTCAAAAGTTTTTCTGAGTATACTAATGTAGCAGGGACCACAAGCACTCCTCTTGCTATGGAAGGGATGCATGTAAATTTTCTTTTTGTTACCACTACACCAATGCAAAACTTTCTTTACTGTTGTAGCCGTTAGAGAAATTGATTTTTCTATTAGATAATTTTCCAATTCATTAATTAGCTTTCTTTCAGTTGGTTTTTGGTATTTCTTTTTCTAGTTTATTCTTTCCTGTTTCCTTCTCACGTTCTTTATGTTCTTCAGCATCATAACTGAAAAAGCTTTTTTTTATGGTAAATGACTTTTTATTGTATAGAATATATATATATATATATATATATCTAATATATATATATATGTATGTATATAGTATATATAATATTATATATATATATTATATATAATATATATAATAATTATATATAATATATATATATATATTATATATATTATATTATATATATAATATATATATATATATATATATATATATATATATATATATATATATATATATATATATTATATATATATATATATATATATTATTTCTATATATATTCATATCATATAATATATATACTATATTTTCTATTGTGGTGAATATGTTGTTTTTTATTTTTATTTTTAGTGTATGATGGCTTCACGTGGCTGTATCAGCAATCCTAACTCGTTCTATTTATTAATATCTGCGGCACCAGTTTATACAAAAAAAACGACAATAGAAATAACATGACAACCTTTGTTCAAATGTATGCATAGGGGCATTTTTGCGGGGTTTGATTGGGGATAATCAAGGAAAAGATATGGGGCTTCGAGATCAATATAGTGAATTGTTTGGTCCGTGTGTTGTTTTAAGGAATGCGGGGGTCTGTGGTGTGACAGAGCGACATGTAAGAAAACAGAATGAAAATCTAATAAAGTGTCGCGTTTTGGGGGAGTGCACAGGTATGATTTGGGTAGGGAGCCTCAAAATCACAGGGAGTATGATTGATTGTTTAATACTGTTTTTGTTGTCTCCCTGGTACCATGGCGTGTGCGGCGGCTTTAAAAAAACTCTAAAAAATGAGCAAAGAAGGAAGGGCAGCATTAAAATTGTTGTATTCCACAGGTAAGATCCCAGATTATTTATCCGGCCATATATAAATTTGAATTTGGGTATTTAAAAAAATAAATAAAAACATATTTGATATATATA
>JABUQX010103660.1:0-15000 GCA_015478945.1 Trachelipus rathkii
TATATATATATATATATATATATATATATATATATAGCATATATATATATATATATATATATATATATATATTGGAACAATCTGTGGCTGGCACCTGAATGTCAGTATGGTGGCCTTCGATACACCACTGACCTCGTACTTTATATATAAACCAGTTTGCTTCTCTTCTAGAACCTTTTTGTTAAATTTCGATTTTCAGGATTGAAACAACTTTCCGTCAACGTTAGAAGTAAAACCCTTCAAACGCATATCATTTGTGGTATTCCTCTAATGTATTTGATGTTATTTTAAAACTAGTTGTTGTAGATGGTCTTATAACAATTAATAAATTATATCCTATTTGGAATATTATGATTATTTTTTTCTTAATTAAAAAGATTCTCTTAACCTTTCAAATGACTTACTTTTTCTCCAAGTAACTTTTGAGGTGAAGAGTCCTGTTAATTATAAATAAAAATTAATACCAAATTTTAGTTGTTCTTACTACTTTTGATTTTCTATACTAAAAAAAAAAAAAACATTTTAACATAATCTTAAAATTAATTCCAAATAATATTTTGTTAATTGGAATTTTAAATTAAATTTTATTAAAAAGAAAGTAAGAAGGAATAAAACTTTTACAATAAATTTGTTGTTTCAAGTAGTTAAACACTTAAACATTAAAAATAGATAGACTTTTAAGTGCAAATGAATAATAATAAAATAACACCCACACTAAAATATATATATATATATATATATATATATATATATATATATATATATATATATATATATATATGTATATATATATATATATATATATATATATTAGTACAATATGTAAAATTCCTTTATCGTCATTTTAAAGGTATATATATATATATATATATATATATATATATATATATATATATATATATATTTTTTGCATATATTTTTCGTCATAAATTTGTATAAACTTTTCCATATATATATATATAAATAGATACAAGCGATATATATATATATATATATATTTATGTTATATATATATATATATATATATATATATATATATATATATATATATATATATATATATATATATATATATTTTATATATATATATATATATTTTATATAAATATAATAATAATAATAATAATAATAATAATAATAATAATAATAATAATAATAATAATAATAATAATAATAATAATAATAATAATAATATGTAGCTCTTAAATTTAAAAATTTGGATAAAAAATTGGCACTTGACTCATAAGATAGTTTCCAGATATGACTATTTTTAAAAACTATTGTTCACTTAATTATTTTTGATTCATAGAAATATTAATTAAATTTGAATATTTATTCCAAATTTATTTAAAATTATAGCATATAATTATTAAAAGCATATATTTGCTTGATTTATTACTTTCCTTCGATTTCTTTCAATGTGAAAAAGATATAATTTTCCACACTAAGTGACGTCACTGCCGTACGGAAGGTGTAAAATAGGCCAAAGCTTCCCTTGAGAGTTGATTTAACATACAATATGAGTTTTATTTTTCTAAAATAAATTTGAAATTTTAAGTAAAATATTTTTAAAGAATTTTATTGTTTTAAATAAATTTCGTATATTAAACGAAAAAAATGTGCTTTTGAAATAGGAAGAAGTTTTTTTTTAATGATTTATGTTAAAAAAAAAAAAGATTAATTCAGCGTGAAAAAGGATGCTTTTAAGAAATTTGTCATGTACTTATCATATGAGTCAGATTACGTTGCTTTCTCTCTCTCTCTCTCTCTCTCTCTCTCTCTCTCTCTCTCTCTCTCTCTCTCTCTCTCTCTCTCTCTCTCTCTCTCTCTCCAAAATTACGTAACTGACCAAGGATTGGTAAACAATACATTGTATTCAATACTATTTATGTGATTAACAATCAAATGAAAAAATTGATAAAATAGAATGATTAATTGTAATAATTAATGCAATTGTTTAAGATTGAATTATTTAAATTTTTGAAATTATCTTTTATTTACTAGGGAAGCATTGCTTCCCTTGCTTCCAGGATCGCACGCCTTTTTGATATATATATATATATATATATATATATATATATATATATAGGCTAGTTAAATTATATATTATATATTATTATTATTATTAGTATTATTATATATTACAGTTATTATTATTGTTATTAATATTATAATATACATTTATATTTAATTACATATTATATATATTATTATTGTTACATGTATATGTATATATTTTTTTATTATTATATATTATATTATTATTATATGTTACTTTTATTAATACAAATATTATTATTATTATATATACATATATATGATATATATATATATATATTATATATATTGGAGTTAAACATATTATTATATTATTACATATATATATTATTATTATATTGTTATTATTATATATATTATTATATATTATTTTTTTATATTTATTATATTACCAAATTTTAAAAAATAAATTTTTTTAAAGTGTGGGTTATTTTCGATATATATATATATTATTATATATATATATATATATATATATATATATATATATATATATATATATATATATATATATATATATATATATTACTTATTTCCATAAAGGTTATGATTAATCTTTTATTTTTTTTTTTAACAGGCAGAGCGAAAGCAGTTGAAATTACAAAGACGGAAGACGCTTTGGGTCCTCACCCATTACCGATAATGGTGCGGGATACGCCTTTTATTAAAAGAATTAAGGAAGGGTCAGTCATTGATAGACTTTAAACATATAGAGGTACCATCATCTTGTTCTCATCACTCATATATATATATATATATATATATATATATATATATATATATATATATATATATATATATAGGTTATATATATATATATATTACAGCATATTACTACATATATATATATATATATATACGTATCGTATATATATATATATATATATATTATTATTATTATATTATTATATATATATTATATATTATTATTATTATTATATATTATTATTATATTATATATTATTATTATTATTATTATTATTTATTATATATATATATTGTTATTATTATATATATATATATATATTATTATACATATTATTATATATATATTATATATTATTATTATTATATATATTATTATATATATATTATATATTATATATATATATATATATTATATTATATACATATTATTATAATATATTATATTATTCCATATATACAAATATATTATTATTGTTGTTACATATACATATTACAAGGTTATTATTATTATTGTATATATATATATATATATATATATATATAGCGCTCTCTGTATATTTATATATATATATATATATATATATATATATATATATATATATATATATATATATATATATATATATATATATATATATATGTTGTTATTATAAAGTTTCTTGGGGTCAGGACTCTGAAATTTCTTTGATACGTCTTTAAATATGAAAGAATATCTCATCTTTAAAAACTTAAAGGTTTTATAATAAGCTTTCAAGGCTGATTCCAAATGTGTAATTGGTTTTTCTGTAAGTGTCATTCTTTTCGAGATAATTCTAATGTTCACGTTCAGTAATTATGCCATATATATATATATATATATATATATATATATATATATATATATATATATATATATATACATATATATATATATATATATATATATATATATATATATAGGCCTATATTTTATATATATATATAGATCAGAGCATATATATATATATATATGTTGCTGGTTGGTTGTTGAGCATAGCAGTTAGTTATAGCAGCAAGAAAAGTTATATATATTAAGCATATATATACATATATATATATATATAGGGCCTATATTTTATATATACATTTAAATTTTTAGCTGAATCTCTGATGGCTATCAATATATATATATATATATAGATATATATATATATATATATATATATATATATATATATATATACACACACAGGGTGTCTCAAAATAATGTACTAACACTTTGAAAGACTATACAAACTTTATTTATGAACATAGTGACAAGTTTAAAGGCTTGAATTACAGAACATACATGTATTTAAAGAATAATGTTCGCAAATGTTCAAAATGATGACCGCCATTGTCCAGACACAGCTGATAAACGCAAACCAATGGAGTCGCAAACGACACGAAACAGTTCATTTGGAATGTCGCGACATTGTCTTTCGATTTCCAATTTCAATGCATTTATCGTTCTTGGTTTTGAGCGATAAACTCTGTCCTTGAGGTATCCCCATAAAAAGAAGTCCGTTGGCGTGAGATCTGGAGAACTCGCATGGTATTCAATACTACCCCTTCTTCCAATCCATGTGTTTAGAAATGCTGCATCGAGGTGAGCTCTTACATCGCGATGGTAGTGGGGAGGTGCTCCATCTAGCTGAAAGTAGATGTGTGGACCGACCGACTCCTGCAGCAAGGTTAGGTACCTGTCCCTATCGACCGCTCCGTTAAAAAAAACGGTCCTATGATGCCCAATGCTGAAATCCCACACCACACAGTTATCCCTGGTAGGTTTAAATGGTGTTCAGCTTTAACATGAGGATTTACAGGACCCCGGTAGATACAATTATGGCGATTAATCGAGCCATTTAATTTAAAGGTGGCCTCATCGCTCCAGACAATTTTGTGTGGAAATCCTGCATCTTCTGCACATTTAGCCAGGTACCAGTAGTAGGGAGGTAATTCCGGAGGCCCAAACTCCGCCCCTTTTTGACCTTTTTCTGACCGCGACCTTTTTGGGCCTTGACCTTTTTGTCTTTGACCTTTTAAGCAACCCAAATTTTTGAGAACCCAAATTTTCTTGACCCACCCTAATTTTCGGCAACCCTAATTTTTGCAACCTTTCGAAGAAGGGTTGAGCCAAACGGTTGCGTAAGCAACCGTTGTACGTACCCCCACCCTAATTTTTCGACCAACCTTGGTCTTCCATGGTCACCTTTGGGCCCACGGTAATTTTTGATCACCCTTTAGGGGCTTAGCCCTATTTTTTTGATGTCTTTACCTTTTTTGTCCTTGACCTTTTTTCCAAATCCGTTGTACGTATCCCACCCTAATTTTTCGACCAACCTCTCTTGGTCTTCCATTAGGGTCAATTGGCCCACCCTAATTTTCGACCAACCCTTTGGTCTTCCATGGGCCATTTTTGGCCTCACCCTAATTTTTTCGACCAACCCTTGGTCTTCCATGGGTCAATTTGGCCCACCTCTATTTCGACCAACCCTTTGGTCTTCCATGGGTCAATTTTGGCCCACCCTAATTTTGGCAACCCTAATTTTTGGCAACCCTAATTTTTGCAACCCTTCGAAGAAGGGTTGCGCCAAACGGTTGCGTAAGCAACCGTTGTACGTACCCCACCCTAATTTTTCGACCAACCCTTTGGTCTTCCATGGGTCAATTTTGGCCCACCCTAATTTTTGGCCATCCTTTAGGGGCTTAGCCCTATTTTTTGATGTCTTTACCTTTTTTATCCTTGACCTTTTCTCCAAAGCTTGCCAGATACCATGGGTCAATTTTGACCCACGGTAATTTTGGGCTTCCTTTAGGGGCTTAGCCCTTTTTTGATGTCTTAACCTTGTTTGACCATGATATTTCGGCCTTGACCTTGCCAGATACCATGGGTCAATTTTGGCCCACGCTAATTTTTGCCAACTCGTGGCCCACCCGTCACATATTTCGTTCCTAACTTGAACGTATGTATGGATCTATCCTAACTTGAACACCTACACACACACACACACACACACACACACACACACACACACACACACACCCTTCACCTAGCCTACACCTACACCTACACCTAGACTCCACCCAGCCTTCACCTAGCGTACACCTATACCTAGCCTACACCTGCCCCTACAACTTTGATGGCTCAACTTTTATGGCTCAACTTTGATGACGTCATCTTTGCAACTTTAATGCCCCAGCTTTGATGCCTCACCTTTGTTGATGGCTCAACTTTGATGGCTCAACTTTTATGGCTCAACTTTGATGATGCCATCTTTGATGACTCAGCATTATTGATGGTTCAGCTTTGATGACTCACCATTTTGATGGTTCCCAATCACCGTAAGAAGTATCTAGTGATGTTCTAATAGTATATTCTGAGTATTAGATGAGTGCCAGGTGAGTGCCAAGTGAGTGCCAAGGAGTGCCAAGTGAGTGCCAATGAGTGCCAAGTGAGTGCCACATAGTGCCAAGTGAGTGCCACATAGTGCCAACTGAGTGCCACTTTTTTCAAGCCTTTTCTAGCCTCCCCTGAGCCTAGAATAGCCCTAATATGGGTGTCTACCCCTAGGTAATAAGGTATGAGGAATCGATTGGTGTATATTACAATCTGCTAGAATGCTTCCTACTATGAGTTAGTATTTTTATAACACTTATAAGCACTTACACTCGCTATAGACACTTACACTAGCCCATATACACTTACACTCACACGCACAGGTACACTTACACTTACACTCACACACTCGAAGCTCAATTTTGTTGCCTCATCTTTGATGAAATCATCTTTGATGGCTCATCTCTACCCTACACCAAAGAACATAGCTAATATTGATGTCTTCACCTAGTTCATAAGCGTACCATCAGGGCGCCGCATGCGCCCTCCGCGCGAAGGATGACAACCCCGCACCCGCAGGTGCGACCCGCAGCGTCCCCGCCCGCCGCGTTCCCGCGTTCCCGCCCGCCGCGAGCGCCCGCAGGCGCAATATTTCCGCGTTCCCGCCCGCCGCGTGCGCCCGCAGGCGCCATATTCCCGCGTACCCGCCCGCCGCGTGCGCCCGCAGGCGCAATATTCCCGCGCGAATGAAATATATATATATATATATATATATATATATATATATATATATATATATATATATATATATATATATTTATTTTATATATATATATAAGTATTTATATATATATATACTACGAGTCATTCATTTTTATTTCATACTTAAACATTTTTATTAAAAACATTTTCGCGAACCTAAAACTGTAACTCGTTACAGACATCTTTTATATTTTTTACTTAATACTTTTTAATTTATAAATTGTATGTAATAAAAAATCATATATTTATTAACATTACATACCTTAAAGCAGTAAATCAGTAAATCAATAGAGGTGTTACCTAACACCTAAGGGATTAGTATGCTTTTGTTTTACTGTTTTACTGTTTTAACTCATGTTTTACCGTTTTTAACTCATATTTATTAAAATACATACTAAAGCAGTAAATCAGCAAATCACAGAGGTGTTACATAGCAACAAGGGGTTAGTATGCATTTTGTTTTACTGCTTTACTGCTTTAACTCATGTTTTACTGTTTTAACTCATATGTTTTACTGCTTTAACTCACATATTTATTAAAATTACATACCTTAAAGCAGTAAATCAGTAAATCAATAGAGGTGTGACCTAACACCAAGGGGGATTAGTATGCTTTTGTTTTACTGTTTTACTGCTTTAACTCATGTTTTACTGCTTTAACTCATATGTTTTACTGTTTTAAATCATATATTTATTAACATTACATACCTTAAAGCAGTAAATCAGTAAATCAATAGAGGTGTTACCTAACACCAAGGGGGGATTAGTATGCTTTTGTTTTACTGTTTTACTGCTTTAACTCATGTTTTACTGCTTTAACTCATATGTTTTACTGCTTTAACTCATATATTTATTAACATTACATACCTTAAAGCAGTAAATCAGTAAATTAATAGAGGTGTGACCTAACACCAAGGGAGGATTAGTATGCTTTTTATTTCTATTTTTGTTTTAATCTCATGTTTTACTGTTTAACTCATTGTTTTACTGCTTTAACTCATATGTTTTACTGCTTTAACTCATATATTTATTAACATTATGTTTTTTATTTTGTTTTAATACTTTTTATTTATTTTATTATTATTTTTATTTATTTTTATTATTATTTTTATTATTTTTATTATTTTATTTTATTTTTATTATTATACTTAGTGTTATTTACTTCATGCCTATTGTTATTATTATTTAGAACACACACACACACACACACTTACACTTATACACACATTCACTATGACACTTATACACACATTCACTATGACACTTATACACACATTCACTATGACACTTACATTTACCCATAGGCACTTACATTTACACTCACACACACATTCACTATGACACTTATACACACATTCACTATGACACTTACATTTACCCATAGACACTTACATTTACACTTACACACACACACACACACACACACACACCACACACAGATTTACTTACACTCACACACAGATTTACTTACACACGCAGATTTACTTACACTCACACAGATTTACTTACACTCACACACAGATTTACTTACACTCACACAGATTTACTTACACTCACACAGATTTACTTACACTCACACACAGATTTACTTACACACACACAGATTTACTTACACTCACACACAGATTTACTTACACACACACATACACACACACACACACACACACACACCAATTACACACACACACACACTCACTTACACATATAACGTATAATTTATTAAAACATTTTATGTTTTAATTAAACACGTACATTTATATTACTCATTCAAATATAACTAAAATTATTTCAAAGTTTCTTAAAACTTCTATAATAAATCAATCATTATCTTTGAACAAAGAATTTATTATTAACTGTTAATACTTCTTGTTTATAAATTTTATAACTATCAAGTTTTAAAATAACTTTTACTAAAATTTTATGAAATTTTATTAAAAACATATATTTTACGTACCTTAAAGCAATAAATCAGTAAATCAGTAAGGCAAGCCCCTAGCACCCCTCTACACCAAGCTATGCCACGTTTTGTTCTATTGACTTACTGCTTTACATCATCTTTAGCCATGTAATAAGTATAAAAATAACAAAATAGTTCTTCTCTGCTAACATAACATGTATTTTATTAAAATCTTTCTAAGTTCTTATTTAAAAATAACAATTATTCACTTACATTTATATTATTCGCTCGATGTTAACTAAAAATATTTCAAAGTTTTTTAAATAATTCGGATTTTCTTTATTATTATTATTATTATTATCTATGTACATTGACAATCCATCACGAGAAAACACAACAACCCGCACTCCTTACAGATACGAAACTGACCTCTCTGTAAAATGTTGAAATAACTACTTTAGCCCTAAATTTAGGATAATTTTTGTAGCCCGGGGTGATTTAGGCCTAATTCCAGGTCAAAATATATTTCAAACTGACCTTTTTCTGTAAAATGTGGTGCAATAACTACGTTAGGCCTAAATTTAGGATAAGCCTTTTTGTATCCCGGGCTGATTTAAGCCTAATACCAGGTCAAAAGGTAATTCCAGCATAGACAAGAATCATTGTTATTATTATTATTTTTATAAATATATTTCAAACTGAAACATGCTGGATCGGTAAGATCCTTTAAGCAGGTAAAAAGGAAATGTTTTCCTTACTTGTGATTGGTCGGAGTAATCTTTATCTCTATATGACCTCGTATGTGATTGGTCGAGAATTATTTTATCGTCTTTGGATGAAAATTAACTTAGCTCTTTAAACTTGTATTTGAGCAGGTGTGTTTTATTATCTTTTAGACCCAAACTCATTTTAAAATCATAGTCGTTTTAGCTGTTAAGCGGTGCACAAGTTATCTGATTTGTATTAAAAGTGTTTTATTTTTACTAAGTGTATATCATATTTATAATAAATACTTACATTGAGGAATAATTATTAATTTCACTAGAATAGATAATAAATAATTCACTAGATTTATAGTAGATCACGTGAAGCAAAACGCAAGAGAGCGCTCGCAAGCACGACCCGGTGCGGAACCGACGCATGAACCCGCCGGCGTAATATTACTACCTACGCGGTCGCGAAAATATTTTCTTTATGATACGCCGTTGTAAACTTTCATTACATCATTTTTGTATTTTCAAATATACCGTTTCCTATATTATGAATCGTTCATTTTATTTCTTACTTGAATATTTTTAATTTTATTTATAAAATACCATTTCACTGGTAAAGTTTCTTGAAAAACATTTAGTTTTGAAAAGAACATTTTGTTTTGTAGAAAACAGTTTGTTTTATTTATCCTAAAGTTATAATTCCTTGAGGGAAATAGAACAAATACTCCGGCTGTGACGTAGGTTATTCTTTTTGGTATGCCTTTAAGATCTTATTACTTTAAGGAATGTAAAACAAGTTTTATATGCCTTAAAGTTACACCTATATACGACGTAGAGTTAATGTATAGAAGTTATCCCATTCCCTCCCTTTTCAAGGTATGTCTTTACGGTTTTAATCTTCTCTATGTATAAGTTATGAAAAAAGTTGTTTAATCTAAAATATTATTACATAATTACTATATTAATTAATTAAATACACAATGCGTGTACATGCATAATAAACTTCCCCTCATTGTACAAACCGTAATTTCTCTTTATGGATTTCCAGTATTGGTATCATATCATTATACTTCAAAATTACATCGAAGTATGTAAGTTCATACCTCTTCTATATCAGATGTTGTATGCATTCGGCAACCATCGAGAATATCTCCCTTGGTTTGTAATAAACACTGATATACCAGGATTTTAAATAAACTAATGCGCTTGAACACATGTTATAAGGTTCGTAAATATACCTTGATACAGTACACAAACTAATATTATACATACTGAATGGAACGGTGTCCAAAAAGATATCATCCTCTAGGATGTGCGCCCTACCACTTTGAAATACAACGCCCCATATTTTCGCGACCGCGTAGTAATATTACGCCGGCGGGTTCATGCGTCGGTTCCGCACCGGGTCGCGCTTGCGGGCGCTCTTGCGTTTTGCTTCACGTGATCTACTATAAATCTAGTGAATTAATTATTATCTATTCTAGTGAAATTAATAATTATTCCTCAATGTATTTATTATAAATATGATATACACTTAGTAAAAATAAAACACTTTTAATACAAATCAGATAACTTGTGCACCGCTTAACAGCTAAAATGACTATGATTTTAAAATGAGTTGGGGTCTAAATACAAGTTTAAAGAACAAAGTTAATTTTCAAAAGACGATAAAATAATTCTCGACCAATCACATACGAGGTCATATAGAGATAAGGATTACTCCGACCAATCACAAGTAAGGAAAACATTTCCTTCCTACCTGCTTAAAGGATCTTACCGATCCAGCATGTTTCAGTTTGAAATATATTTATAAAAATAATAATAATAACAATGATTCCTGTCTATACTGGAATTACCTTTTGACCTGGTATTAGGCTTAAATCAGCCTGGGATACAAAAAGGCTTATCCTAAATTTAGGCCTAACGTAGTTATTGCACCACATTTTACAGAAAAAGGTCAGCTTGAAATATATTTTGACCTGGAATTAGGCCTAAATCGCCCCGGGCTACAAAAAGGATTATCCTAAATTTAGGCCTAAAGTAGTTATTTCAACACATTTTACAGAGAGAGGTCAGTTTCGTATCTGTAAGGAGTGCGGGTTGTTGTGTTTTCTCGTGATGGATTGTCAATGTACATAGATAATAATAATAATAATAAAGAAAATCCGAATTATTTAAAAAACTTTGAAATATTTTTAGTTAACATCGAGCGAATAATATAAATGTAAGTGAATAATTGTTATTTTTAAATAAGAACTTAGAAAGATTTTAATAAAATACATGTTATGTTAGCAGAGAAGAACTTATTTTGTTATTTTTATACTTATTACATGGCTAAAGATGATGTAAAGCAGTAAGTCAATAGAACAAAACGTGGCATAGCTTGGTGTTAGGGGCTGGCCTTACTGATTTACTGATTTATTGGTTTAAGGTACGTAAAATATATGTTTTTAATAAAATTTCATAAAATTTTAGTAAAAGTTATTTTAAAAATTGATAGTTATAAAATTTATAAACAAAAAGTATTAACAGTTAATAATAAATTCTTTGTTCAAAGATAATGATTGATTTATTATAGAAGTTTTAAGAAACTTTGAAATAATTTTAGTTATATTTGAATGAGTAATATAAATGTACGTGTTTAATTAAAACATAAAATGTTTTAATAAATTATACGTTATATGTGTAAGTGAGTGTGCGTGTGTGTGTGTGTGTGTGTGTGTGTAAATCTGTGTGTGTGTGTAAGTAAATCTGTGTGTGTAAGTAAATCTGTGTGTGAGTGTAAGTAAATCTGTGTGAGTGTAAGTAAATCTGTGTGTGAGTAAGTAAATCTGTGTGTAAGTAAATCTGTGTGTGTAAGTAAATCTGTGTGTGAGTGTAAGTAAATCTGTGTGTGAGTGTGTGTGTGTGTGTGTGTGTAAGTGTAAATGTAAGTGTCTATGGGTAAATGTAAGTGTCATAGTGAATGTGTGTATAAGTGTCATAGTGAATGTGTGTATAAGTGTAAGTGTAAATGTAAGTGTCTATGGGTAAATGTAAGTAAATCTGTGTATGAGTGTCATAGTGAATGTGTGTGTATAAGTGTCATAGTGAATGTGTGTATAAGTGTAAGTGTGTGTGTGTATGTGTGTTCTAAATAACAATAGGCATGAAGTAAATAACATTAAGTATAATAATAAAATAAAATAATAAAAATAATAAAATAATAAAAATAATAATAAAAATAAATAAAAATAATAATAAAATAAATAAAAAGTATTAAAACAAAATAAAAAACATAATGTTAATAAATATATGAGTTAAAGCAGTAAAACATATGAGTTAAAGCAGTAAAGCATGAGTTAAAGCAGTAAAGCATGAGTTAAAGCAGTAAAACAGTAAAACAAAAGCATACTAATCCCCCCTTGGTGTTAGGTAACACCTCTATTGATTTACTGATTTACTGCTTTAAGGTATGTAATGTTAATAAATATATGATTTAAAGCAGTAAAAATAAGTGAGTTAAAGCAGTAAAAACATGAGTTAAAGGTAAAACAGTAAAACAAAAGCATACTAATCCCCTTTTGTTTAGTTCACACCTCTAACATCAATGGATTTACTGCTTTGGTATGTAATGTTAATAACATATGAGCTGAAGCAGTAAAACATATGAGTTAAAGTAGTAAAACATGAGTTAAAGCAGTAAAAACAGTAAAACAAAAGCATACTATCCCCTTGTTGATCACACCTCTATTGATTTACTGATTTACTGCTTTAAGGTATGTAATGTTAATAAATATATGAGTTAAAGCAGTAAAACATATGAGTTAAAGCAGTAAAACATGAGTTAAAGCAGTAAAACAGTAAAACAAAAGCATACTAATCCCCTTGTTGCTATGTAACACCTCTATTGATTTACTGATTTACTGCTTTAAGGTATGTAATTTTAAAAAATATGTGAGTTAAAGCAGTAAACATATGAGTTAAAGCAGTAAAACATGAGTTAAGCAGTAAAGCAGTAAAACAAAAAGCATACTAATCCCCTTGCTGTGGAGAGGGTAGTTGGATTTACTGATTTACTGCTTTAAGGTATGTAATTTTAATAAATATGTGAGTTAAAGCAGTAAAACATATGAGTTAAAGCAGTAAAACATGAGTTAAAGCAGTAAAACATTAGGTGTTAGGTAACACCTCTATTGATTTACTGATTTACTGCTTTAAGGTATGTAATGTTAATGTTTTTAATAAAATTTCTTCTTACATACAATTTATAAATTAAAAAGTATTAAGTAAAATATAAAAGATGTCTGTAATGAGTTACAGTTTTAGGTTCGCGAAAATGTTTTTAATAAAAATGTTTAAGTATGAAATAAAAATGAATGACTCATAGTATATATATATATATATATATATATATATATATATATATATATATATATATATATAATATATATCTGTCTGCGTGGGAATACAGGCGCGCGGCACGCGGCGGGCTGGTACGCGGAAATATGGCGCCTGCGGGCGCACGCGGCGGGCGGGTACGCGGGATATGGCGCCTGCGGGCGCACGCGGCGGGCGGGGGAACGCGGCGGGCGGGGACGCGGCGGGTCGCACCTGCGGGTGCGGGGTTGTCAGCCTTCGCGCGGAGGGCGCATGCGGCGCCCTGATGGTACGCTTATGAACTAGAGGTAGACAAAAGATGAGTCATCAAAGATGAATCATCAATATAGATGGTATCAAAGATGACGTCATCAAAGATGAGGCAACAAAATTGAGCTTCGAGTGTGTGAGTGTAAGTGTAAGTGTACCTGTGCGTGTGAGTGTAAGTGTATATGGGCTAGTGTAAGTGCCTATGGCGAGTGTAAGTGCTTATAAGTGTTATAAAAATACTAACTCATAGTAGGAAGCATTCTAGCAGATTGTAATATACACCAATCGATTCCTCATACCTTATAACCTAGGGGTAGACACCCATATTAGGGCTATTCTAGGCTCAGGGGAGGCTAGAAAAGGCTTGAAAAAAGTGGCACTCAGTTGGCACTATGTGGCACTCACTTGGCACTATGTGGCACTCACTTGGCACTCATTGGCACTCACTTGGCACTCATTGGCACTCATTGGCACTCACTTGGCACTCACCTGGCACTCATCTAATACTCATAGAATACTAATAGAACATCACTAGATACTTCTTACGGTGATTGGGAACCATCAAAGTTGAACCGTCAAAGCTGAACCATCAATAATGCTGAGTCATCAAAGATGGCATCATCAAAGTTGAACCATAAAAGTTGAGCCATCAAAGTTGAGCCATCAAAGTTGAGGCATCAAAGTTGAGGCATCAAAATACCGAGTGTGTAGATGTAGTTGTAGGTGTAGGTGTACGCTAGGTGAAGGCTGGGTGGAGTCTAGGTGTAGGTGTAGGCTAGGTGTAGGTGTACGCTAGGTGAAGGCTGGGTGGAGTCTAGGTGTAGGTGTAGGTGTAGGCTAGGTGAAGGCTAGTGTGTGTGTGTGTGTGTGTGTGTGTGTGTGTGTGTGTGTGTGTGT
>JABUQX010103660.1:20000-35506 GCA_015478945.1 Trachelipus rathkii
GCCAGTGTGGTGGAAATCGATCGCCCGGCTGGGAGGCCTAAGAAAAAGTTTGAGTCTGTAAAGAAGGGTTTGAAGGAAAGGAATGAGAATTTGGTTCAAGCGAGATGAATACAGTGCATAATAGGAGTGATTGGTGGGTTTTTGCGAGGGGGAATGGTTGTTGGCCTGGCCAAAGGAATGTAATCCATTATTAGCGAGATACCACAATGGGGTTCTGTCGTGATGTTGTGAATCCCTACCTAGGGTGGATTTTTGACTGCGACGGGCTCGCACTTAAGGGTATGAGAGGAGGGTATGGGGGCGGCTTCTTTCCTTTCGACTTACGCCATGTTCTTCTACTTAACTAATCTATTTCCGGTGTATGTTGCTCACCCCACCCCCAATCTGAGGTCCAAGGGGAATGTGATGAAAGAATATAAATATATTATATATATATATATGATATATATATATATATATATATATATATATATATATATATATATATTAATTATATAATATATATATATATATATATAAGTAGGTTATATATATATATTATATTATATATTTTATATATATATTATATATATAATATTATCATATATATATATACTAAGTATATAATAACTACTATATACTATAATAATAATATATTTATATACTTATACACATATATATTATATATATATAATTATATAGAACGTAACTGAAACAGGGAGACTAATCACTAATTATTAATCATATAAATTCAGTTCTATTGAATGTCTTATTTCCTCTTATGGAAATCACAATCATTTTTAGTATCCAAATCATCAATTGCGTACAAAAAAAGGATCTGAAAATTACCATATTTTGAATTCAGACTGTATTAAATATGGTATATTTTTTATGTTAGCATGTCCTGAGCAGACGGGATATAGCAAATTAAAAAAATTATGAGAAGATACATGAAAAGGCACGTTCATATTTAAAAGTGGCCGGTTAAAAAAAATGTCGTTACAGAGCTAATCGTTAGCAAAACTATATGTAGCTAAAATTATGCATTAACCTTTCCATTAAACTTGTTTTTTTAGACGACAATAAAAATTATTATCAATAATAAAGTATATATTATTTTCCTCCTTACAAATCGTAAACAAGGGAGAATCAATTGATATATATTTTGTTTTATTTTGTACATCTATTTCAGGAAAGTTTTAGATATTTGTAGGCAGAATAGATGGTTGAACTCTTGTTGCTTCTTAAAAGTGTTTTCATATAGATAGTTATATCACTCCTCTTTCGTCTGTTGTCTAGATTGTGTTTACTATTCCTTGCATATCCAGGCGTTTCTGATGAACGTACACATCTACGAATCTTTTTATCTTATTTTTAATAAGACAAAAAACTAAACTTTTTTTTACTACACAACCTACACATCCTCCCAAGCACTATGAAACCTTCAATTCAACCTTTCTAGAGCTTTATATTTTGATGTCACCTCCTTTCTTAATCCTCCTTTTGGAAGAATCCATATGTCTCTACTTGAACAAAACTTCGTTATTTAAGTAGTCTGTGAGTCTCAGACACTTTACGCCCCATTGTTATACACTCTTCTCTCTCGCTGCTCTAAGTAGAATCATAACATAGGCATTAAAGGAGAGAATATAGGGTTCGAAAGACCTTTCTAAGAATTATTAACGGTAAACGAAGGGAAAATATTTTTTTTTATAATCCTTTCGTATGCAAAAAGTGAACGTTAGGCATTTCAGGGTGAGAGAAAAGCAAATCAGATATTACTCTTTGTTTTCTTTCAGAGAGATGTTTGGACCATTTTTCAGTTCCTTTTACTCACTGAGATGAAAACAGTTATAATATAGATCAGTGCATGAAAAACATAAACTTTTACTTTTTGAATCTATATAGATTAAGACGTTAAAGTAAATGGCTTTCGTGAAATTAACTTTTATAAATTATGGAAAGGCTTAGTAAAAATTGAAGCTCCTCAAACATAATCGATGGAGACCAATCAATTTTATTGAATGCATTTGGCAAGTAATAATTTCCAGTTAATTTAAAATTCTAGGGTACCTGGTAAGCTTGTGTTTTTCAGCGTATACTGAGAATTAACACTTCTTTAGGGGAGAGGGGGAGCTATTTAGAACTAGGGACAGATTATATACTCTTGTAGAAAGATATTTGAAGGATAAGCCTTCAATATTTTAGTTCTTATAAACTATGAAATTATTTTTAAAAACTTAAAATTTTCTAATATTGTAATACTGTAAATAAGAAGCTAAGCCATGTCAAGCAAAAGGAAATAAAAGTAAACCTCAATAGCAAGTAAGCTATATTTTATAAATTCAAATAAAAAATTTAAATGAAACGCTTATAAATTCAATAAAGTTGTTAACAACATACAAACAAAAGCATAAACATTTAAAATTATTACATAATTTTTCATTATACCGTCACTTTAGTTTGTACGTATGAGGATGTTGGGAGATTAGTCCTCTTATCATAAACACGAGATAAGCCACATACTAAGAGATGCTTGGGAATAAAATCTACTTCAAAACATCCACGCCGATCACTACATATGGAGAGCTCCAGCTATAAAGCTTGTAACTTCAATCTTTTTCCGATTTTTCCTCAATATATTGAAGTGTTCCATATAAATATGTTCATAAACATAAGCTTTTGAAACATATATTGTGAGATACCTCCATTTCGAATATAATTCTTATAGGAGTATTAGATTTCTTTCATTTTTGATACTCATCTTCAATTATTTTTGGAACTCATAAATGGTCAGATCCAGGAAGTGTTTTTTTTTTTTTTTAGTTTTTTCTATTTAATTACCGTTTTTAAGTAAGAAGCAAAGTTGATGATAACTAATCGCACTATTCTACATAGTTTACTCATAACTGACTCTTTATGCTTGCAACTGAACATTATGTATTTGCTAAATTTAATATTTTTATGACGTGTAAATACTATATATTATATATATATATATATATATTATATAGTATTATATATTATATATATATATATATTATTTAGTATATATATATGTATATATATATATATATATAATATATATATATATATATATATATATATATATATATAGTATTATATATATATATATATTATATATACAGAATTATTTTGTAATTATGAATTTGTTAATTCATCTATGGGCGGTGTTTTGTCTAATTTGTAATTTTTTATTACAAATAGAAATATAATATTGAAATATTTTAAGAGATACTACACTCACACTCTCACTCACGATATAATTGCTAATTTCTTTGAAATCTTGAATCCCATTTAATATGATTTATATAACAGGAAGTGAAAGATTTTTCTTCTCGCGTATAATATACTAATATCATATATATTAATATATATATATTATAAATATATATATATTAATATATATATGATATATATAATAATTATATATATATTAATATATATATATATATATATATATATATATATATGTAATATATATATATATATATATATATTAAATTTAACTAATCGGGGGGGTTTTTTCCTGGCTTCTGTTTTTCGGGCGATGCTTTATATTTTTTATTATAATAAGAGAAATTTATAAGCCTGACCATTTTTTTTATTTCCTTTATTAAATCGACGTTTCGAAGAAATAACAGTTTCCATGCATCAGGATAATAGAAATGATAAATATACATAAAATAAATAACACGAAGTAAAAGAAGTTCAAATTCTAAACATTCACTTCATCTCTAAATGTGACATATACTATGAAAGTCCAAATCAGGTTAAGTAGTGCTTAATTGGTAGTTATACTTATGCTAGTTGGGTGGGGCTGTTTAATAATTGTCTGTTTAGTAGTTGAAAAATGTCTTGATAAAAATATATAAAAGCAGTGTTAAAATAATAACCAATAATAATAATAATAATAATAATAATAATAATAATAATAATATAATAATAATTTAATAATAATAATAATAATAATAATAATAATATAATAATAATAATGAATAATAATAATAACAAAATTAATACTAATTGATAAAAATAATATAATAATAACAATATAATAAATAATAATAATAATAATAATAATAATATATAATAATAATAATAAAATAACATAATAATAATAATAAAATAATCAAATATTAAAATCAAATTGAAGCTGAATAATAATAATAATAATAATAATAATATAATAATAATAATTAAATAATAATAAATAATAATAATACAATAACAATAACAATAACATAAATAGAAAAAAATAAATAAAAATAATAAATAAAAATAATAATAATAAAAATAATAATAATATCTATAATAATAAATAATAATAATAATAATAATAATAATATTAATAATAATATTAATACATATTATTAATAATAATATTATAATATATAATATAAAAATAAATAATATACTACCTATACCAACCAATCCAAATTTCGAGGCTGCTAAATTCTGAATAAAATGGCAACAATATCGTCGAGAAATTAAACTAAATACAAAAACATTGGCCTTTTCCTAAATACCTGTTATAAAGTAATAATAATCAAAACAAAATTTCAAAAATGATTATATCCCATAATTAAAATGACTTCAGTTGGATGGTCATTATCGTTATCTTAATGAAGGGTAATTTGTATCACGAATGACTCTAATATAGTAAGTCTAATGATGGTTAGTTTGGGGCTAATATTTCAAAAACGACGTGTTTGACTATTTTCATGTGAGTCGTAGTGGTTCTGATGCTGAGAAGGCAAATGGATTTCCGTTCTGGAAGAAACCTCGATGCTCATCCCAATTTCTGATAGAGGAGTTGACGCGTTGATAGAACTCATTGGAGAAGGGTACAAGCATATTATACACTACAATGAACGGAGAGCACGAGGGATTCTATCCTTGTGATAAGGAAGATTTAAACTTTAAATTCTAAGAAAAGACCAATTTAATATTTAGTTGTGGAAAGTGATGTGAAAAAAAAAAAGCGAAAATATCTTTGTTTAATTTTTTTGTAAATAATTTTTTTAAAACGCTCATTAAAGTTTAATAAGTTTTTTTCTGACAGTAGTTATACTTACTCTTCGGATTAGACATTTTTTAAAAAGGGTTTCAATTAGGCGTAAAATGAGGTGGGTAAAATAGATTGACAATATTAAGCGAAATATTCAACTCTGTACCAGTTTCAATGTTTTTGGAGATATTACGGGGGATAAATTATTGATAAAATAGAAATGTTTTTTGTTTTTTATTTAATTTCTGATTATATTGAAGATTATATTATTATTATTATTATTAATTATTATTATTATTATTATTATTTTAATTATTATTTTATTAATATTTATTAAATTAATTATTATTGTTGTTGTGTTGTGTTGTTGTTGTGTTGTTGTTGTTGTTTGTTGTTGTTGTTGTTGTTGTTGTTGTTAATGTTATTATTATTATTATTATTATTATCTATTAATTATTATATTATTATTATTATATTATTATTATGTATTATTATTATTTTTGTAATTTTCTTCAATTTACTTAATATATTATCTCTTATCATGTACTTTATTATTATTGTGATTCTTTAGTCTCTTATCAGGTACTTTATTATTATTGTGATTCTTTTTATATGTTATAATACTCCTTGGCAGTTGTTACACAATACTATTAGGAAAAAATATTATATTAGAATTAGTAACTAAATATTAGAGTTATAAAGCATCCTGAAATATTATTAAAATTAACGATTTTAAAACTGCTTTTAATATGCTTACATTTTTCCAGACAACAAGTAATTTAAAAGCCATTTATAAGCATGTTAAAAATTTCCCAACTTTTTTACCTTGCTTTGACTTTTCATATATATGTCACATTTAGAGATAAGTGGAATGTTTTAGAATTGAGAACTTTTTCATGAGTGTATTTTATTTTATTAATATTTTATCATTAGTATTTAATAAGAAACGATATTTCTCGAAAAGTAGATTCTAATAGATGACAAAAAATATGTAGAGCTTGATTTCTATTTATAATATATATATATAATATATATATTTATATATATATATATATTATTATTATATATATATTATATATATATATATCTCACTATATATTATATATAATATATAAATATATCCTATATATATATATATTTATCTACTCTCACTACTCATATAAACTTTATATATATACTTCCAATATATATCTCTTCTAATTTGTTTTATCCAGACTGGGGGTAAGGTGCCTAACAAATACCGGAACAGAAAAGTAGTAACCATGACGCAAGTCAAAGATGCCCCCTCCCTTTTACAGTCTCTTTATACCCCCAGCGAGAAATCGTGGAATCAGAAAAAATTCACTATGCGGGCCTAGAAGCGGCGACAAACCCTCACTGTATTACTCGTCAATGTGGGTTCATCCCTGGGCATGCGACACAACATACCCCTCACAAAACAACCTGCCATTACACTCTATTATGCGTCCTTTCTTCTCTCGTTCTGCCAAAACTCACATTTCTCACCTCCAGGCATTCCTTTACTGACATTCAATCCACTTTTTTCTCGGTCTCCCAGCCGTCGGTTCCCAACACTCTGCACCACTATACATCCGCTTACAACTGACTATCATCCATCTTTCCACATGACCAAAACCATCTCAACGTACCATCATTAATTCTCTCATTTACCCCTTTCTTCACTCCACACAACTCTTAATATGTTCATATCCTCATTTTATCAGTTTCTTCACACCTAACACTAGTGATGGACCGGATGTCAAAATTTGACAGTTTTGCGGATGCGGATGCGGATGCGGATCTTAAAAGGATGAGGATGCGGGATTGCGGATCTTAAAGTAGATGAGGCATGCGATGGTCGGATGTTTAACGTCTTTGGACGTTTGAATTAAATTAATATATAGTATATATAATATTACTATTATATATATATATATATATTATATAATATTATAATATATATATCAGATATATATAAGTATATATATGTGTACAGCTTGTCATCACAATCACTGGGCAGAGCCTATTCAGGGATGGGTGTTGCACGCCAAAATTTTATCCTTCTACGCAAATTATTCAGATGAGCACAGACGCAGGTTTAAAGGGGAGAATTAAATTCAGCAGAAACACAGAGATGGAAGGATTCCCACAAAAACAGAGTGGCAAAGGAAAGAGGAACCCGAGCAGGTCCGAACTAGCCTGGAAGTGTCAATATCTACACAAAGATACAGCACCCTTGTGCTACGAGGGCGTCGGTGGTGGTACGCAAATGATAGTGGTAGGTTCCTCGAACAATCTGCGCTGCGTACCTATAGAAAAGAGATAAAGTACAAACGCGCCGCAAAGATAAGGGTCAAGTGAAGGAAAGTACAGAACAGTTTTATAAACCATTTTGGCTTATGGATCGACACTATCCACAAGGCAGGTGAAACAACCCCCCAGTTAATGAGAACAGTAACTCTCCATAAACAAGGAATGAGACCTTGTATAGCTGGAGTAAAATGAAAAGAGGAAAAAAAAGTCTCGCTGTCTAAACAGAACTATTTCTTTGAGGCCGTCCTAGCAACTGTGTGATGTGAGGTTTCAAGACATTTTATTTGTTTATGTTAAGCGGGAAGATGTTTATTTGTAACAGAGAACGAGAGACGTCAGAAAGAAGATAGGAAAGTTGAAGGTGTTTTAGAGAGGGATATTTGAAGTTGAGTTTTTTAAAGAATTGAATTTCACAAGGTTGAGAACGACCCCAATCACAGAAATATGTCGATCAAGCGAGGAATAGAATGCGGAAAGGTATAAGACGATGAAGAGGCAATTCTAGAAGTAAAAGAACAGGAGCAGCATTGAAATGAGTTGAAGGACGTGAAGGGTCAAGTCATGGCATAGTGAGTGGAATAGAGTTCACGACAGCTCACGCATGAGAAGATCATTATGAAAGTAAGAATAAGTAGGAGATAAAAGAACCAGACGAGAAATATATGACAGAAAAAGAAAAAGTAGCCCCATCAACACACATAGCCGATTTGAGCGATTGAAAAGAAAGCTAGACAAAGAAGTAAGCAAAGAGGTAGAGGAGGAAACCCAAAACTGAGGGGAGCTTGGAAGTAAGTGACGCTGGCCATATAGCCGGCTCACACATCGCTCTCGCGCACTACTCACCGCCACCATGCAAGTCTCCGAGTTTCCTAAGCAGAGGAAGACCATAAATCCGTTAAATAGGAAAGTATATGGCGTAGACCTTGAACCGCGAAACCGTGCTTGGGATCGGAAAAAGAAGAGAAGTGAGATTCCAGATGGTCTAAGAGTGAGAGTTAAGAAGGGTTTCAAAAGATCTTAGATAGAATACAAGTAAGAGCTATAGGCGATAGTTAGGAAGGATTCAGATTTTTCGGAATAGGTTGAGCATGTGCGTGCTTCCAACACTGAGGGAAAAGTGCTAGTATTGAGACATAGAGATATACTTTGAAGAGGGGGGGGTCAGCAGGTAAGCCAAATAGCGCTCAAAACTCGGGGAGGAGTGCTATCTTTAGGCCACCTCCTTCCTACGTTATGATCTTAGCCGGCATGCATCCCGATAATGTAAGATTCAGGCAGCATAGGACCAGCCTCGAAGAGGAAAGGAGGAGAGGAAAGAATGCCGGAATCGTCCAGGGTTGAGTAGGGGAAAATAGGAGCGAAGAGATTAGGCTTTTAGTTGAGAGTTAGCAACAGAGCCATCATATCGAATAAGAGGAGAAAAGAATAATTAACAGAAGTTGTTAGAGATGTTTTTGGCAAGAGGCCAGAAGATTGTTCAGAAACCTAGGAGGTTAGCGCCCTTCGTTTGATGAAACCTGTTATATATATAACATATATATATCTATATATATGATAATATATATATATATATATATTTACTATAATATATACATAATATATATATATATAGTTATCACTCACACTACTATATATATACTATATACTATACTAATTATTATAAGTATTTATATATATACTAACTAATATATATTATATATATACATAGTATATATATATATTATATATACTATATATTATATATATATAATATAATAATATATAATATATACTATATATATATATATATATATATATATATATATATAATATATATATATATATATATAATATATATATATACTATACTATATACTATATATATATATATTAATACTATATATATATTACATATATATATATACACTTATATATATATATATAACCACTCATATAAATATACTACTATATATATATACTATAGTATATTTTATACAATATTATATACAGAAATTGAAATTCAAAATTACAATTATTCGCATACAACTCATGATATATCTAGTTACTAGTAATATTTATTTTTTAATAAATATATATATAATAATAAAAACATCCGCAACATCCTCATTTTTCAAAGAGGATGCGGATGCGGATCGGATGTTCGTAAGTGAGGGATGCGGGATGCGGATAAGAAGAGAGAGATATATATAGAGATAGACGGATGTTTCGCAATGCGGATGCGGATGGGATGTCATGTCCATTGACTACAATAACACTCCATCAATTATAATATATATAATATAATATATATATATATATATATATATATAATATATATAATATATATAATACTAATATTATATATAATATATATATATATATATATATATATCACTATATAAATATATATAATTATCAAAAAAAAATTGGCCCGGAACCTTTGGACAAAAAAGGTTTTTACAATAACATTTTTTTCCATTGGGGATCAAGGCAGCTATAATATATATATATATATATACTACCTATAATATATATATATATATTATATTATATATATATATATATATAATCACTTTTATATATTACTATATATATTATATATATATAATAAATATATATATATATTATATATTAACTTATATATATTTATAATAATTACCACTAATATACCACCAAACACCCCAACCTCTTGTCCAAACGACTATATATATATATATATATATATATAATTTAATAAATAAAATTAAAAAAACAAAAAAAAAAATAATATATAATATATATTATATACAAAATATATATATATATATATATATATATATATATATATATATATATATATATATATACAGACCATTATTTGCCTTTGGATTGTTTTTGGAAATTAAGAAATGTAGGGCTTCCAGATTTTTTAAAATTAAGTTTTCTTAGAAAGCTTTAAAGCTAATTTCAATATAAAACTACAACTTACTTCCATTAATGCACTATTTTTTAAAATATATAGACGTAAATATCACTTAAGTTAATTAACCAAACACTTTTACAAATGCAAGGATTTCAAAGCAAAAACTGCTGTAGCCATGCTTTTGACACAAGGAAACATATATAATATATTATGATTATATATATATCTATATATTTATATATATATATATATATTATATATATATATATACATATATATATATATATATAATTCTATATTATATATATATAATATATATATATATATTATATATATATATATATATATATATATAATATTATATATATATATATATAAAAAAATTTTAATTAATTAAGGGTTACATGTTATATAAAAATATAAAGAAATTAATAACATTATGGTGTTTAACGCTTTTTCATTTTATTGGCAGGTAGGTGACACATCAAAAAATTGACGGATTATCTTTAGTTGGGTAAAAGACATTTCGAAGTAGCCAAAATGCTAAAGAAATTCCCAAAGGAACAACGTTTGTCATGAGAGTTGTTGAACCATTAAAAGCAGGTTTTTGTAAGTTTTTTCAAATTTATATGTGAGTGTTTTGTAGAAATTGGAACTTATGTGCGCAACCATTTGAAAGAATTTCTTCTGGTCTTAACTCCTCATGAATTTCTTACGCAATATGTGTTCATTCATTTATCATCTTATTCACAAAGAAGGCATTTCAAGCTTGCCTGTCGTCTAACTTCTAGTTCATAACGCGTTTGCACACATTTTTCCCAGAAGAATGAAAAAATACTTTGTGGTAGAAATAGAACCTCTGGGGTCACTTCCCCTCCTCCCCCACCTTCACCTCCATTATAAAGGTTAACATTCTGCTGTGGGAGTTTGGTCCACCAAAAAAAATGTTTCTTACGATTTTATCCTCGATTTCCATTATTGTTGTTTATTTACGCTAACGATGTTCGATCTTGTAATACTGTTTCGGAGTCGTCTAAATTTTTTACCGTTTTCGCCTCTCTTGCCAATCTACGATTAATTTCATCTTTATTGTTTATTATCTAACGGTACTGACTATAGTAAATGCTTCCACTAATCTCTAAAAACTTGGTCTTTTGCAGAATCAGCCTTATAATTTGGCGAGATGCATTTGTCATTTACATTGAGTGATTATTTGAGAAGTATCCCCAGAGTGTTCAGAGCGCTTTATTGAGCAGATATTTCCCTGCACAGAGTTTGTTATTGAGTTTATATTCGGTGTCACAATGGTGTAGATCTTATTTTATTTTCCTCCGATTGGAGCTCATAAACTTGGGTCAACTCTCATCGTTCTCATGGTATTCGTCACAGAGACTCTGCCTTTAACCTTCTGAAACTCACACAGCTTATGTTTTTCTTACCAGTTCATTTTGCATATTTCCTTTTCCAGTCCTTCATTCCCTTTCATCCTTTTTGTTCTCTGCGGCTACATATTGTTTAACCTTCTGCTAAAACTGAAATCTTCGCTCAAAACTAATCTTTAACTTCACTTAAGTCATTTCCGGTTGTAAATTCTTGTGGACACCTCCCTGCAACTAATTTTTGCCTATCATAATGATTTATTTTCCAACTAAGTTTTCTGTTCTCTCTTTCAGCTTAATATTATGAAAGGGGTATGGTCCTCACCGTATTTATCTAGTGGGTCTCAAATCCTGCTTTTTTGAGATTGCACCCTGGCAGGCCTAAATTGGTAAAGTGTTTCAACTATTTCATTTACTTTTCATTCTTGTTGGCACCTTTCGTCCTGCATCTCTAACTCCTTTTTCTTCAAGGATTTTCCAATCTATCTTAATGTCTAGAAAGGTAATGGAAGAGCTTTAATTCATCTTAATCATATTCGTAATATTTCCAGTATGGCTTCTGTAAGTACCTTTCGAATGCTTTTTGAAATTTTAAAATTTTTTATTGCAGTGCCAGACAAATCGAAATCTTTCGACAGAGTCTAGAATAAAACTTCTATTTTCAAATATCATTTTTGCAGTTTTTAAATTTTTTTTCTCTGCAAATTCTCTTTTTGATAAAAAAGTATATGGCTCTTAAAGTGTTGAGTTTCAGGCAATATGTGAGTAAGGCTCTTCTGGAGGGGAATGGAAATTATATTGGGGATAACTTGCCTCTGAAGGCAGAGATGTCTTCCAACCCCAAAAAATATATGGCCGATCGTAAGGGAATGAAACAAACAGCAAAATTGGAAGGATGAGGAGGAGGTTTCTTCTTTGTTATTTGATATCCATGCCTCTGATTGGTGTATCCTATTTGTAATCGGGTCAGGACCACATTCTGGCAACGATTCCTCCTGCAGCGAAATGGTCAGTTTCTTATGAAGGGTATCACGTCCCATGGCTTGTCGACACTTAGCTGGGTGGACTTCACTTTTCGTCAATGGCTGTATTCCGAAGCAAATAACCGGTGGTGGACATACCCACCGTTCATGGGTATCGTTGAATCTGTAGAGCAGCACCGATTGCTGAGGTAGGACAATGAAAGTAAAGATAAAAGTTACAGCTCCAGAGAATGGCCAATAAATAAAATTGATTTGGGGAAGCTCTATTAGAGGGGACAAATCAGAAGAAGTTGGGATCTGAATACCCAGAAATAAGGAACAAATGAGTTACTCTATTTGCAGAGAGAGAGGAGCGTATCCCCAGCATTTACTTCCAGGCTCTTCCTTGACCCATCATACCTAAAGGTTCCCGTTGCTACCTCAGACCCCTGTTCTGAATTGAATCAAAGAGGCGATATGACTGGAACCTATGCCCATTAATTTTGCACAGCTATGATTCAACTTCGTTTATACCAGCATAAAGTAAAGGTGTACATTGGTTTCCCTGTCCGCACCTCAAGTTGTAAAGGTGAGGTGACATAAGGGGTCCAGTAAAGGGCGGCAGTTAGTTTGATGATAAGTAATGAGTGGGACATACGCAAGACTATTTTCGAGCACAAGCCTGAGAATCCCACTAAAAGTTCCACACCAATGGTGGAGCCGTATATTTTTAATAAAGGAATCAACCAAGTTCGTTTTCCACGTCAATGCTATTTTCGGAAGGGTATGGTTTTCTTTTTCGATATGGAGAATTTGATGTCACAATTACTACACAAAGATGTAACCCCGTCAATGGCTAGTTGAAGCTGATTCACCATACAAGGAAGTTTTGCCCCAGTAACGTAAAGGTCAAGATCGTTCATATAGAGGGATCATCGGTTAGTGTACGAGACACTATCAACAACTCAATCAAACCCTACTGCGAAAAGTAAAACAGTCAATACACTGCCCCGAGGCATCCCCTCGTCCATGACAAAACGTTTGGACAGAATGATTCCAAAACCGACCTGAGAGGAACGATCCGACATCAGTGACTGGAGGAAGATTAGAAGTTGCTTCCTACGGTTCACTGAGTGGATGTTTCTCAAGGCCCACATCATACACATGGAATCGTACTCCTTTTCAAGGTCAAAGAAAACTGTCGACCATTTTTTGAGAAGCGAACGCCTCACGAGCATCCTGGTCAAATCGAAAGAGAAGATTCTGTGCACATTAACTATAGGATGAACCAAACTGATAGTGTGAAAATGTTTGGAGTTGCCCCAGCGTGGGAAAGAAACGGAAAGCCACCATTCTCTTCATCAGTTTTAATGTGTAGGAAGTTAAGGAGAAGGGATCGATGGTTATGTATGGAAGTAGGATCCTTCCCAGGTTTTGGAATGGAGACGATATATATGCCGTCAACCAGACAAGAGGAAAGACACTTTCCACAGAAGTTCTGATGCAGAAGCTGAGGAGGAAACCCGAAACTTTTGAGTGAACATCCCTGATCTTTGGAAAGGAAATACCTTCAGGGTCAGGAGCATCGTCTTTTCATAGTTTTAGGGCAACCTGGAAGGGTCCTCTTCTGGCAGAACAGATAAGTCAGAAATCCCTGCGCATAAACAGTAAGCGAAGTGATAACCTTAACTACTACTACTACTACTACTACTACTACTACTACTACTACTACTACACTACTACGTACTACTACTACTACTTACTACCCTACTAATAATAAGTAAATAAATTCAATCAATAATAATAAGTAATTAATAATATAAGTAATCAAAATAATAATATGAAAGTAGATAATAAATAAATAATAAAAAATAATAATAATAAATAATAATAATAATAATAATAATAATAATAATAATAATAATAATAATAATAATAATAATAATAATAATAATAATAATAATATGAAATAGATAATAATAAATAATAAAAATAATTAATAATAATAATAGAGTAATAATAATAATAATAATAGATAACCAATGAATAAATAATAATAATAATAATCAATAATAATAATAATAATGAATAATAATAATAACTAATACAAATAATTAGATGAATGCAAATAATAATAAATTGATAATTATAATCAATTTCGATATAATAATTATAATAATTTATAAATTCATAAGTGTATAATCTATAATAACTAATTAATGATAATAATAATAATAATAATAATATAAATGAATAATTAATAATTAATAATAATAATAAGTAATAATAAGTAATTAATCACGAATCCACATAATGATAATGAATAATAGCAATCAATAATAGCTCGACCATAACGCTGACAACCAGTTTGGCGCATGCCGGTTGCCAGACTGTTGAAGAAACATTTTACGAAGCTTGCCATACCTGTAACAGGATAATATCCGTCAGAGCCGCTCCAACATAATTTACTAACTTCCGTCTGAGAACAAACCACAAAGTTAGTTGTAAAGATCTTTACTAAGGTTGCGCGAGCAGAACGCGATTATGGGGCGGAGCCTAAATGGGGCGGAGCTTATTTTTCGAAAGATTAGTCTATAAATTTCCCTGGTCACTACTTATATTCTAGCGTCGATCAGTGAGTACTATAATATAGTATATCACTATCATCTAAACGCGTCAGAGACCTACTCTTGCGTCTAGTACGATTGGATCCACTCTAAAATCTGAGAAAGTAATAACATTTAGCTCATTAATCCGTTAGCATGCTAATAGTCTTGCTAGCTCAATAGGTATTATACGTAACCAACCCTGTACCGTTCTCCGGATGCTTATATGGTTAGCGGCAGTAACGCATATAATATACGACGGTCAAACTACTGAATGTTTACTATCTTAGTGATTACCGATAGCTCAAAAAAAAACTAGATAATACTCTATAATATAATTTTAATCTTCTGAGT
>JABUQX010103661.1:0-5000 GCA_015478945.1 Trachelipus rathkii
TCGCTATGATGTCTCTATTCTGTCTCTATGCTGTCTCTTTTCTGTCTCTATGCTGTCTCTATTCTGTCTCTATGCTGTCTCTATTCTGTCTCTATGCTGTCTCTATTCTGTCTCTATGCTGTCTCTATTTTGTCTCTATGCTGTCTCTATTCTGTCTCTATGCTGTTTCTATTCTTCCTCTATGCTGTCTCTATTCTGTCTCTATGCTGTCTCTATTCTGTCTCTATGCTGTCTCTATTCTGTCTCTATGCTGTCTCTATTCTGTCTCTATGCTGTCTCTATTCTGTCTCTATGCTGTCTCTATTCTGTTTCTATGCTGTCTTTATTCTGGTTTATGATGTGTCTATTCTCCCTCTATGCAGTCTCTATTCTGTCTCTATGCTGTCTCCAATCTGTCTCTATGCTGTCTCTATTTTTTCTCTATGCTGTCTCTATTCTATCTCTATGCTGTCTCTATTCTGTCTCTATGCTGTCTCTATTCTGTCTCTATGTTGTCTCTATTCTGTCTCTATGCTGTCTCTATTCTGTCTCTATGCTGTCTCTATTTTCTCTATATGCTGTCTCTATTCTGTCTGCTATGCTGACTCTGATTGGAATCTCTTTGCTGTCTCTATTCTGTCTCTATGCTGTCTCTATTCTGTCTCTATGTTGTCTCTATTCTGTCTTTATGCTGTCTCTATTTTTTCCATATGCTGTCTCTATTTTGTCTCTATGCTGTCTCAATTCTGTCTCTATGCTGTCTCTATTCTGTCTATATTCTGTCTCTATGCTGTCTCTATTCTGTCTTTATGCTGTCTCTATTCTTTCTCTATGCTGTCTCTATTCTGTCTCTATACTGTCTCTATTCTGTCTCTATGCTGTCGCTATGCTGTCTATTCAGTCTCTATGCTGTCTCTATGCTGTCTCTATTTTCTCTCTATGCTGTCTCTATTCTGTCTCTATACTGTCTCTATTCTGTCTCTATGCTGTCTCTATTCTGTCTCTATGCTGTCTCTATCTGTCTCTATGCTGTCTCTATTCTGTCTCTATGTCTGTCTCTATGCTGTCTCTTATGCCTTGTCCTCTATTCTTTCCTTCGGTATGTCTGCATATCTCTATTCTAGTCGTCTATGCATCTCTTCTTAGTTCTGCTCTCCTATTCGTGTTATCTATGCTGTCTCTATCTGTCTTCTATGCTCTCCTTCTATTGCTGGTCTCTATGTTGTCCTATTCTGTTACTCTATGCAGTCCTCTGATTCTGTTCCTATGCTGTCCTGTTATTCTTGTCCCTCATGGCTCGTCTCTATCATTGTACTCTAAAATGGCTGTCTCTATTCTGTCTGTATGCGGTCCTTCTATTCAGGCTCTCAGCACGGATCTCGTTTATGACTGTCCTCTAAGTTCTGTTCATCTAAGCTGTCTCCTATGTTTGTTGTCCTCTCATGGCTGTCCATAGTGTTGTCTCTCTGCTGTCTCTATTCTGTTCTAATGCTGTCTTATTCCTGGTTTATGAAGTGCTCTATTCTCGCTCTATGCGGTCTCCTATTCCCTGTCTCTAATGCTGTCTCCAATCTGTCTCTATGCTGTCTCTATTCTGTCTCTATAGGTAACGAGGCATATGCTGCGTGCGTCAGAGCTTACTATATGCGGACTCTTATAGAAGACGCCGTCGCGTCGTTTCGAGCTATTGCCGATTTACGCTGCGTATATTCGTTCATGGGTCTCGTGCTTGATACGATAGGCGCATATGCGACTCGTTTAAATGAATCTGAGGTACGACTCATATGCATGATCAGTTCATTCTACGCATGATAGAGCTGAGAGCTCTCGCTCTGAATACTGTGCGCGTAACGACGATTTGACATATGTTCCCAGATTAGCTCTCAATTCCAGTTGTGGATAGCCAATTGAGTGGCTTCGGGGCACTATTCATATTATATGTATTCCATGCACTTAGTTTCCATATTCTGTGCTCATATGCTGGTACTGCATAAATATACTGTCATTTCTGAGACTGGATGCGCACTGTGCTCGTTACTCTAATTGTGACATGTCTCTATGATCTCTCTTTTGTGCTCTATGCCTTTAAGACTCTCTGATGTGCGTGATCCTCTATGCTGTCCTATACTGTCTCTATTCTGTCTCTACTCTGTCTCTATGCTGTCTCTATGCTGCTCTCTATTACTGTCACCTATTCCAGTTCTCATGATGCTGGCAAACTATTCTGTATCCCTATAGAGGGGTTCTGGCGTAATCGTATTACATGTTGCTCCTAATGTATGTTGGGTCTTATTGTTGTTCCTCTATGTCGTATGACTGTCGTATGATAGTCATCTATAAGCTGTCTTCTAATTGCTGCTATATGTACTTGCACTGAGCTCTCTATGTGCATGTGTGCCCTCTAATGCACTAGTCTGGACTTATTTATTTTTCCTATCTGCTGCTCTCTAATATCTGTCTCTATGGCTGTCCATCTATCTCATGTCTCTAATGCTGGGTCCTCTATTCTGATCTCTATCGGCACTGTTCGTGCTTAATTTTGCTGGTCATCATACTACGTGTCTATCTATATTGCTATCTGTCTCTAGTGGGCTCATCTCTATGTCAGTGTCCTCTACTGCTGTCTCTATTCTGTCTCTATACTGTCTGATCCTATGATTCTGAGAGTGCTCTATGCAGTCTCTATTGCGTCTCTTGCTGTCTCCTATTCATGTTCTCTTATGATGAGGACTGATCTCTATTCTAGTCTCAATGAAGTCCTCTAATTCTGGTCTCTTGATTGAGCATGTCCTCTATGTCTGATCTTTTAATGACTGGTCTCTATATTCTGAATCTGATATAACTGTCTCTTTTTGTCTCTAGATGCTGCTCAATTCTAATCTGCTCATGCTGTCTCAATTCTGTCTATATTCTGTCCCTCTATCGCTGCTCTCTATTTCGCTGTCTTTAATACTGTATCTAATTCTTCATACTTCTAATAGCTGTCCTCTATTACACTGTACCTCGTATAGAGATGGCTGTCTCGTAGTTCTGTCTCTCATGCTGTGTCTCTAATGCATGTCTCTATTCAGGTCTCTTCAGCGTCTCTATTGAGCCTGTTCCGTCTACTGCTCAAATATACTTCTCATATTGCCTGTACCCTCTATTCTTGTTCTATAACCCGCTGTCAGACATTCATGTACGCATTCTCTTTAATTTTACTGCATAACTGGTCTCTATATGTCTCTTTCGTCTCTATGCTGTCCTCTACTTCTGTCTGCTATGTTTGGTCTCTATTCTGTCTCTATGCAGATCCGTCCTTCTATCTGTCTTCTATGCGTCCTTATTCTGTCTCTATCTGCATCTATTGTCTCAATGCTCTCTCCTATTCTTGTCTCTATTTTCGTCTCTATTCTGACATCTACGTCTTGTCTCTATTCTGTCTCTATGCTGTCTCTATTCTGTGTCTATGCTGTCTCTATTGTCTCTATGCTCTCTCTATTCTGTCTCTATGTTGTCTCAATTCTGTCCTCTATGCTGTCTCTACTTCTGTTTTCTATGACTGTCTTTATTCTCTCTCTATGCTGTCTCTATCTGTCTCTATTCTGTCTCTATTCTGTCTCTATGCTGTCTCTATTCTGTCTCTATGCTGTCTCTATTCTGTCTCTATGCTGTCTTTATTCTGGTTTATGATGTGTCTATTCTCCCTCTATGCAGTCTCTATTCTGTCTCTATGCTGTCTCTATGCTGTCTCTATGCTGTCTCTATTCTGTCTCTAATGCTGTCTGTATTTTGTACTCTATTCTGCTCTCTATTTCTGTCTTTATTCTGTCTCTAGTTCTGTCCTCTATCTTGTCTCTATTCTGTTCTAATGCCCTGGAGCCCACCTTTTATCTAATTATATATTTTATGAGGGCGTAAGTGAAGTTGAATGAGAACTTTCATTCGCCTGGACTCAGATATGTTGACAGAGAGTGAGCATTGTCGGATGAATTGGCGTTTCGTCTGGGGGCCTGCTTTGGACCTCTCCCAGTGGTGGTCCGCAAAGCCCTTCCACAGACGCACAGATCCCCAGGTGACAATGCCGCGAGCACACCCCGCTCTGCGCACCGGAAGGACGTTGGTCAGCTGTCAGATGAGAGCCAGTTGTGCACCATTAAAGCACTGAGAAGGCTTCGACCACTCTGTACTCTTACGTGCAGTTGTCTGCACCTGCAGTGAGAAGCACAGTACAGGCTTAAGGATGACCGAACAGAGCAGCGCCCACAGAAGAAACTTGCAATTGATGTAATGCGCGTTTGAATACAATTGTGGTAAACAAACTCTACAACGAAATGTCTTACACGGCGAACACTTTGAGAGAAGATGGCATGCTGGCTGGTGTTGCGTTTTGTGCCACTCCAGTGGCATAGTCACTCTGGTGGTCACGCAATATGCAGGGGGTAAGGTGAAGTTGCTTGAGAACCGACCTTCATTAGCTGACGACTAGATGATGTTGAAGAGGGTGAGAGCTTTGTCGCGATGAATTGGCGTTTCGTCCTGGGGGGCTGCTTTGGACTCATCAGTGGTGGTCAACAGCCCTTCACCAGTACGCACAATATATATTACATATATATATATATATATATAATATATATATATATCTATATATAATATATATATATATATATATTATATATATATATATATATATATATATATTATTATATATATATATATAATATATATATATAACAGTGTCTAAAGCTGACATCATTTAACTAGAGAACGACAGCACCTACAGTAACACAAATTCCTTTTTATTTTTTTTCATTTATTCGTCGGAAATATTTCAAAAAAAAATTTTATTATCTTGATAAACTCGAGCCGACGGGGGACAGAGGGGCCCGTCGTCCACCGGGAGGGCAGAGAAACCGACTCCTGCCATCTTTGCGGTTTACCTATGGGTATTCTTTTTAAAATAATACCAAAGTGTAAAGGGAAGTAAAATTTTCTTGTTTTTTTTAACTAAAGGAATACATAGGGTAAACGCAAAGATGGCA
>JABUQX010103661.1:12500-15000 GCA_015478945.1 Trachelipus rathkii
AATAAAAAAAAAACAAGACGGGTCGTCTATTTTAATTATTCCTATTAGCTTATGCTATTTGAATCTTATTACTCACCATATAGTTTATTAAATTTTCCTTGTTACTTGGAGAGCGTTGCTAAATTTGATTAAACTTGTAACGTAGTTGTTTTGCAAAATATTATACTCACTTAGTCATTATTTTAGATTTTTGCCATGGCTGAAATGGAAGATTGCCAATCACTTAATCATCTTCTCATTGTAGAAAGAGACGATTTAAAAAGAAGGATGGAGGCTATTATAGCAAGATTAAAAACTAGCGGTAGTCCCTCTTTTATTAAAGATAAATTATCTGAATTAAAAAGTTATTTAAAGTCTTTGGAGAAGACAGATAAAAGTATTTTATCAAATATACTTAAATTTAAAACTCTTAATGAATTTTATATAAGTGAGCGTAATAACACTTTTGGTTATAAATTAGATTTAGAGGAACAGATTGCCATTTTATCTTACAATTTGGCAAAGCCTAGCAACTCCTCAATTGCAAGCAAAGACTCTAATCCTCCCTTTTCAAGCTCGATTACAAGCCCTAATTCTAATGTATCTGATAGAACTGTGTCTAGTTTAAACCTTTTTAGGAGTGCAAAAGAGCCTCCAATTCAGATAGGGAAGTTTGAGGGTGATGAAACAGATAAGTTACCATTTTCAGTCTTCTTAGCTAAATTGAAAGCTGTAATTGACGGCAACCCTGTTTACACAAATGAGGAGAAACTTATAATTTGATTACCAATCTGGGAGATGTGGCTTATGAAATGATTAAACATTTGAGTCCAGAAGGCTCTAATTACGTCATTGCTTTAGATATTTTAAAAAAAGAGTTTCTGGATAGAGACCTTATAGTAGAAAAAATAATTGTTAGGCTATTAGACATTTCATCTCCTCCTGAAGATAGTCTAGCGGAGGTGAAATCCTTTATTAATGAGGTCAAGGCTTTAGCTTATGACCTTAAGTCTTACGGATTTGATTTCCTTGCTCCTGATACTGCAGGTTTTAAAATGATTAGTTCGCTCGTAGTTAATAAGTTACCTTCAATGTTTATCAATTTATTAATCGATAAAACTCTAACAAATTACCCAAGCATAATTGACGTGTTTGAGCACTCGTCTTCCTTAATGAAACGCTTGGAACTGATGCAGAGGTTGCAGCCTAAGCATGAAAATAATAACTTTAGAATAATAGATTTGGCAGACGCCAGAGTAATTATCATGATAACCCTAATAATAATGGCCTTAAATATAATAAATTTAACAATAGTAAACCTACTAATAGAAGCCAAAATGAGGGTGATGGTAATAATGAGTCTCCTTGTACTAACCTGCCCAAAGCTACCCTTGAGAATTTTAACACTAAGTCTGCCAAATCTACTGTTCTTTTTTAAAAGGAATACAGCTTTCCCGTGTAAATTTTGCAGCATGGCAGGTCTAGCATGAATAAATGTACAAATTACCCGGATATTGAATCTAGGCTAGAACGCTGTGAACAGCTACATATTTGTAGATTCTGCTCAAGTGAAATGCATGCTTCTGATGAGTGCCCTGGTAATAACGACAGTAATTTAGACTACCCATGCATGTACTGCAACCTTCGAACACACATATCTGCTTTGTGTATAGAAGGGCACAAATAATTTATAAAGATATTGCCATTAGATTTAAATTAGTTTGTAGTATTTAGTTTAAGGAATTTTTGGTTTATTTGGGCTTAAAATGTTGCAAATAACTTTTTGCTTAGGATCCTATTCTTGAATAGTATCCTCTCTTTATATTTAGGCCTAATAATTTATTTGTGCTGTGAATTTATAAGAATCGGTGATGGGACAGTCCTGCACTACTATTACCTAACATATTGCGCCTGTGCATGAAATATTTTTTAAATACTTTTTTTTTGGTCTTGTACATTATTAGACTTACTTATTTAAAATTCTTAAATTAATATGTATGATAGGCTGATGCCATATTTCTTTGCTTCTATATTTATTAGGACTTTTGTCGTCAGACAGTTTTCCGCTTTAAAAAATTGCTTTAGGACTTCCATTTTGGTTAGTGGTCTTCCTTTAAACATTTATATTTATATTATTTGACCTGTTGCGTTTTTAACATGTACACAACCTTTACACTTATTTGGCCTTTGGCATATTTAAAAAAATAAATACTTTAAAATATACTTTGACCTTAGTTTGGTCTGGGTTTGATAGTTAAAAAAAAAAGGTATTTTGCTTTGAACTTTGTTTTACCTATTTAATTCTGGTTTGAACTGGTTGCACAACAGTGCTAGATTATACTCCTATTCCCCCTTCTTTTTGTCTCTGGTTTTACAAAGGTGGTTTTATACTGTTTCTTAAACAAACTTGGTTCAAAGCTAAAATCTTATTGTAAAATTTTACATTGCTCAACTTATTTGATTTACTTACTTGTCCTTATGGACCGTTCAATTATATTTGAATAATTTATTCTGAAATTCC
>JABUQX010103661.1:20000-29701 GCA_015478945.1 Trachelipus rathkii
GTTGAACCATTTTTATAAGTGCTTTTTTTGTTTATCTTTTTCAAAGCTCGCTTTGTTTGTTGCCTAACAAAAATTATATTTCCAAAACCAAGAAAGTCTCTAAACCATAGTGTAAATTACAGAGAGAGACAAGAAATATCCGTAATTTTTTGTAACCATTTTTAAAATCCCCTACTTCAAAAGAAAATAGTTAATAGCAAAATAGGAAGGTTTAATACAAGAATAAATATTTCTAACAACCTCCCGAGAAAAAGAATTTGCTGAAAGCAAATTAAGGGAAGCAGTGTTCAAAGTGTAAGCAATTTTTAAAACAAATTTTCATTGCTCATACCATGCAATATAATAAAGCAATCAAAAATAAGTCCAGCATGAATGCCAGATATTCTAGTAAACATAAATGTAAACCTCATATGCATAAGACCAAATTAAAGTATTAAGTAATTACTAAGCAAGAGTTCAAGCCATATGTTGTACAATATAAGCAAAATATTCAAAATATGGTAATAACCAAGGAAATTCAGAATAAATTATTCAAATAATTGAACGGTCCATAAGGACAAGTATGTAAATCAAATAAGTTGAGCAATGTAAAATTTTACAATAAGATTTTAGCTTTGAACCAAGTTTGTTTAAGATACAGTATAAAAGCACCTTTGTAAAACCAGAGACAAAAAAAAGGGGGAATAGGAGTATAATCTAGCACTGTTGTGCAACCAGTTCAAACCAGAATTAAATAGGTAAAACAAAGTTCAAAGCAAAATACTCTTTTTTTTTAAACTATCAAAACCCAGGACCAACTAAGGTCAAAGTATCATTTTAAAGTATATATTTTTTAAAATTTTGCCAAAGGCCAAATATGTGTAAAAGGTGATGTAAATGTTTAAAACCAATAGGTCAAATAATATAAATGTGAATATTTAAAGGAAGACCACTACCCAAAAATAGAAGTCTTAAAGCAAATTTTTAAAGCGGAAAACTGTCTGATGACAAAAGTCCTAATAAATATAGAAGCAAAGAAATATGGCATCAGCCTATCATACATATTAATTTAAGAAATTTGTTAAATAAGTAAGTCTAATAATTGTAACAAGACCAAAAAAAAAAGTAGTTTAAAAAATTCTTTCATGCACATAGCAATAATTTTTTTAGGTAATAGTAGTGCAGACGTCCCATCCCGATTCTTTATAAATTTACAGCATAAATAAATTATTAGGCCTAAATACAAAGAGAGGATACTATTCAAGAATAGGATCCTAAGCAAAAGTTATTTACAACATTTTAAGCATAAATAAACCTAAAATTCCTTAATCTAAATACTACAACTAATTTAAATCTAAAGCAATATTTACAAATTATTTGTGCCCTTCTATACACAAAGCAGATATGTGTGTTCGAAGGTTGCAGTACATGCATGGGTAGTCTAAATTACTGTCATTATTACCAGGGCACTCATCAGAAGCATGCATTGCACTTGAGCAGAAACTACAAATGTGTAGCTGTTCACAGCGTTCTAGCCTAGATTCAATATCCGGGTAATTTTTATATTTATTCATGCTATGACCTGCCCTGCTGCAAAATTTACACGGGAAAGCTGCATTCCTCTTAAAAGGAACAGTAGATTTGGCAGACTTGGTGTTAAAATTTTCAAAGGTAGCTTTGGGCAGGTTAGTACAAGGAGACTCATCATTACCATCACCCTCATTTTGGCTACTATTAGTATTTTTACTATTGTTAAATTTATTATATTTAAGACCATTATTATTAGAGTTATCATGATAATTACTCTGGCGTCTGCCAAATCTATTATTCTTAAAGTTATTATTTTCGTGCTTAGGCTGCGACCTCTGCATCAGCTCCAAGCGTTTCATTAAGGTAGACGAATGCTCAAACACGTCATTTATACTTGGGTAATTTGTTAGAGTTTTATCGATTAATAAATTGATAAACCTTGGAGGTAATGTATTAGCTACGAGCGAACTAATCATTTTAAAACCTGCAGTATCAGGAGCAAGGAAATCTAATCCGTAAGACTTAAGGTCATAAGCTAAAGCCTTGACCTCATTAATAAAAGATTTCACCTCCGCTAGACTATCTTCAGGAGGAGATGAAATGTCTAATAGCCTAACAATTATTTTTTCTACTATAAAGTCTCTATCCAGAAACTCTTTTTTTAAAATATCTAAAGCAATGACGTAATTAGAGCCTTCAGGACTCAAATGTTTAATCATTTCATAAGCCACATCTCCCAGATTGCTAATCAAATGTATAAGTTTCTCCTCATTTGTGTAAACAGGGTTACCGTTAATTACAGCTTTAAACTTGGACAAAAAACGAGAGAATGCTAACTTATCTGCTTCATCTCCCTCAAACTTCCCTATCTGAATTGGAGGCTCTTTTGCACTCCTAAAAAAAGGTTTTAAAACTAGACACAGTCTATCAAATACATTAGAATTAGGGCTTATAATCGAGCTTTGGAAAAGGGAGGATTAGAAGTCTGTTGCTTGCTTGAGGAGTTGCTAGGCTTTGTCAAATTGTCAGATAAAGTGGCAATTTGTTCCTCTAAATCTAATTTTTATAACCAAAAGTGTGTGTTCGCTGCATTATATTAAAATGTCATTAAAGTTTTAAATTTAAGTTATATTTTGATAAAATACTTTGTATTTGTCTTCTCCAAAGACTTTAAAATAACTTTTTAATTCAGGATAATTTATCTTTTAATAAAAGAGGACTAACGCGTAGTTTTAATCTTGCTAGTAGAAAAGCTTCCATCCTTCTTTTTAAATCGTCTCTTTCTACAATGAGAAGATGATTAAGTGATTGGCAATCTTCCATTTCAGCCATGGCAAAAATCTAAAATAATGACTAAGTGAGTATAATAATTTTGCAAAACAACTACGTTACAAGTTTAATTAATCTTAGCAACGCTCTCCAAGTAACAAGGAAAATTTAATAAACTATATGGTGAGTAATAAGATTCAAATAGCATAAGCTAATAGGAATAATTAAAATAGACGACCCGTCTTGTTTTTTTTATTTGGAAAGATAAAAGAAATGTTCTTGGCAGAACTTTCTAATGTGCAATTAGAGCAGTTAGAGTGACTCCTCACTCCGTGTAGATGAGGTTCGCCTATATAAAAATTAAGTTAAATCTAAAACCCTGTAAGCTAATATTAGCAAACTAAAAGAAAAACTGCCATATATATATATATATAATAATATAATTAAATCTAACCTATAAGCTTAAATATTAGCAAAATAAAGAAAAAACTCACCATATATATGTAAAATAATCGTTTTAAGTAAACTTTTCCAAATAAAAAACTTGGAGATGCGCCTTGTAAAGTATAAGGCTTAAGGTAATGTATATGTAGTAGTTAGGATAATTTCTAGCTCAAAGGTGAATAATAAATTTCTTCTAGGCAAATAGAATGGCCCAAATCTAAAACTAGGCTTAGGGAGTTAGAATTAGAGGTGGGTAAGAAATAAAATAGCAGATAGGTAGATCCTGGCCTAATTTACGTTTGGGAACTAAAATTCTCTGTATTAATAATGAGACCTTCATTATTACCTGAACCAGAAACTATTGTTTAAACTTAAATTAATACTTAACGTTACTCTTATTTCTTCATTAGTATAACTGTATAAATTATTTATATAGCACTTGCTACAAAACTCGCTCACTGGCGTGAATTTTAACTTAGCCGCGTTGAACCATTTTTATAAGTGCTTTTTTTGTTTATCTTTTTCAAAGCTCGCTTTGTTTGAACAAAAATTATATTTCTAAAACCAAGAAAGTCTCTAAACCATAGTGTAAATTAGAGAGAGACAATAAATACCCGTAACTTTTTGTAACCATTCTTAAAATCCCCTACTTCAAAAGAAAATAGTTAATAGCAAAATAGGAAGGTTTAATACAAGACAAATAAATTATTTCTAAACAAATATAATATACATAGTATTTTTTATTATGCATTTTATTTCTTACATTATATATAAAGTTATATATATATTATATATATACTATAATATATATAATTATATATATAGTATATATATATGTAAGTATAATATATATATATATATCAGAGGCGACTCCGTACACTCGTGCTGTTCGTAGTCAAGACTAGGTAACATTATTAGAAACGATCAATCTTTGGCAAATTTCAGTTATTGTTACGATAAAAATTCTCTATCTGTTTTTACGAAACATTTGTCAATGAATGAAAATATAGTATAAGAGATTTGCCAAAAATGAAACAAAAGCTGTAGAATAATGCGCGAATAAATAACGCCTTTTAATCTTGGTTTTAAAAATGGTGGACAGTTCGTGCCTCGAATCGGAATAGCGAAGATGGAGGTCTGTGAATTAATAGAGAATATAAGAATGTAATAATAATATGTTTAATAACATATATATAATAAATAATAATTTTAGAACAAAGAATATTTAATAAGATAAATTAAATAATAAAGAATTAATAAAATACTTAAGAATAATTGAAGGAAAAAAAATATTATAAATATTATAGCTAACCATGGAATCACCTTAAATTAAAGAAAACTTTTAAGATAGGGATAACTCAAGTATTCAAAAAATAATAATATATATAGTATATATACTATATATATATATATATAATATATTAGTAATAGTTCATATATTATATATATATATATATATATATATATATATTATATGAATATATATATAGGTCAGCCTCTAGGAAGAGCCACAATCCATATTCTCAAAAACTACAACAGCTACCGGGAAAAGGAATACATTGCTGGAATGCTGGTCTAATTTTAGTGCAGAAAATGTTAAAAAAAAAAAACATATATATATAATATCGCAAAAACTACAATAGCTACAGGAAAAGAAATACATTTTTGAATCCTGGTAAATTTTTAGTTAGGAAAATGTAAAAAAATAAAAATAAAAAAAATATTATTAAAATTAAAGTATATGATTAGAAAGCCTATTTTAGAGACCTTTTATTGGTTACTCTTTGGTATTTGGGTGTCGCGGGGGTTCCTCTGCCCCTCCCCTAGGGGGTATGGAAAACGTCCCCCCTTGTGTTCCCCGGTCGGCTCGAGCCCCTACATTGCCGATGTCATACCTTAATAAACAAAATTCTTACTTACGTTCATTACGTCTTCCCTCAGGGAGCCCTACGGCCTGTCAGCGGAGACAACATCGATTTCCACGCAGATCCTATATACCAGGAAGTAACAATCCACTCTACCATAGCTGGCACATCGCGGGCAGTCCAATGATTTTCCTCAGGGCTCTCTCACGCAATCTTTCCATCATTACCCTCGGTCTTCTCTCGGCCTTTACTCCCTCACACATCAATACCAACCACACACCTAACTTGCGACTCGTCTCTTCCAGGCATCCTTAACTATATGCCCCCACCCATCTCAGTCTCGCGTGAATCTATCCTGTTCAAACACAGCACCACACCAACATCTCTCTTAACCATCGTTTCTCCACCTCTATCCATCCTCGTACTTTCCCACTACCGATCCTCAACACCTTCATTCTGCAGCTTCGATCCTTTTTTCCTCTTTTGTTGCAATGCTCCATGTTCTGCTCCATATGTCAATGTTGGTACCAGTATGCTATCAAATATAATCTTCTTCAATTTGATAATCCATCCACCGATCCTTCATAATTGGCATATAACGCTCTCATTGTTCTTCCGTATTTTTCCCTTCTTGCCTCCACTTCCCGTTCACATCCTCCCTTGCTTGTAAATACCGGCCACCCAGGTTAAAACAAAAAAAAACTTTATTTCCCCCCCCCCATCCACATTTTTCAATCTTTCATCATCAATGACGATTCAATTCACTTCTCCCTTCATCCTCTCTTACCCACCTTCATATTCACTGTCTTTGTTCTGTTATTCATCTCTAACCAATGCTCCTTTCAAATTTCTGATTCCAACTTTCCATGAAGTCCTCTCAAGTTACTCCCTCCTTCGCCAACTCCAACATGCCAAAATCATTCCGCATATTACACCATTATATCAACCACCAGATTCGTTAGATTACCTCTTTAACCTTTCTGATTTACTATCTAAGTAAAGCTATAAAGAGTAAGGGAGACAAGACACTACCTGTCTGACTCCCGTCCCCACCTCAAACCATTCCATTTTTACATCCAGTTCTCCGTTACACTCACAAACGCTATACAAGCTTTTATTGCTCTCCTCAGTCTTTCATCCTCCACTCCGTACACTTCCACCAACATCCGTCAAGTCTAGCTTACTGAAAAACGGGTTACGAGTCAAAAGCCTTTCTTTAGTCCAAGAAGGGCTATATATGCGTTATTATTTAAATTCCCAGCTCTCTCAACAACTATTCTTAAAGCAAAACAACAGATCTTGAGTACTCCTGCCTTCCTGTTTACCCATATCTACTTCCTCTCCAACTGTATCTCTATCACTCCTCTTAATCTTCTTTCTAAAATGCTTTCGAAACACACTTCGCTATATGATCCAATAAAAACTATTCCTCTGATAGTTTCCACATCTCCAGTATCACTTTTCCGCTATATGGCAAAACAACTTATTCTCCGCCCATCGCTTGGACTACACCCTTCTCCACCAACATTTATTAAAAAGTGTTCCACTATTTTCTTCTTCAATTCTCTCCTCCTTCCCTTATCAACTCTATCGCAATTCAATCTTCGCCCGGCGTTTTCCTTTCTTCATTTTTGAGAAAGCCTCCTCATATATCTCCCATCGTTTATCAGAGATTCACCCTTTCCATCTTCCTCTCCCACATATTGCTCCTCTTCCACATTCCTCCCCTCTTCAACATTTAGGAGTTCTCCAAAATATTCAGTTCACCTCTCATTTACCTCATCCTGTGCTGTAAGTACCTCCCCTTCTTTAATTTTGATACATATAAAGCTTTTTCTTGTTGATTTTTATATGTTTTTGCCAGCTTGAAAATCTTCTTCTTCCTCCCTCTGCATCCTCCCCCATTCTTCTTCCATCCTTTCCGCCATCAGCCTTTTTGCCTCCCCAATCTCTGCGTCTGTTTCTTGCTATCACATATTCAAGCTCTTCTCTGTTCTGTTCTTCCCCTCAAACACCTTCTCATTTTCTTGTTCTTTTCACCCACTGCTCTCTTCCACATTTTCATTCCACCACATAGTGTGTTCCTTCCTCGTTCCTCCATACCACTTCACACCCAGCATTTCTTCCGCGGTTTCACTAATTATTTCCTGCAAATTCATGTTGTTTCCTCCATACAGTCGTCAACTTTCTGTATTTTTCTCCACATAGCCTCCTCTCTCTAGCCTTCCTCTTTCAGGGCTTCAACTTTAATCACTTTCCTTTCTCCAACCTGCCACTTTGTTTTCCTGTACCCTCAGTCTGTCAACCACCAATCTATGATCCGGAGTCAAAACTGACTCCAGAAAGCACTTTAACATCCTCCATTGTCCTGTAATCGATACTATGAAATAATCTATAATGGATTTTTGCCGTCAAAATTCGTGTTTGATCCATCTATATCTCGGTGTTCTTATGAGATTCCCTGGTGTTTCAAAAATCCATTCAATAATTTTTAAATTCTTTCTCATGATGCAAATATCTATGAGCCTCTCTTCCTCTGGGTTTCTTCTCGTTTTCTCCATGTGGACCCAATATTACCTCTCCACCTCATTTTCTTCTCTTTCCTATCTGGGCATTAAAAATCACCCCATCAGTAGGATGCAGCATGTTGGTCTTCGCTTTCCACCTTCCACACCCACTCCTCCAACAAACCATGAACTCTCCTATCATCTCCTCTGGGTGCCCCTGTTGTTGGCAGCGATTATATATACCTGATACATTCGGTATTTTTTCCTCATTGATTATTAAACGGTAATCATAATCAGTCTCTCGTTACCCCTCTCAAATTCCGTTGAGAGAAAGAATGCAATCTTGGTCCCGAAAAGAAACTACACCATGTTCTTTATTTCATAACGATCGACTCATACTGTAAGCAGACAGATCCTCGCCCAATCTCTAGCCACCTATTCTTCACCCTCAACTCTCATCTCCGACATCCCCACCACATCTATCTGTCTGGCCTTCAATCTCTACTATCTCCTCCTCCTTTCCTCTATACGTACGCCACGATTTATGTATGGCCAATTTAAACCGTTTTAAAAGTACAATCCAAATTCGTAGTCCTTTTTCGTTTCCTAAGTCTAAATCCATGAGTTCTGCGTGGTTCCGAGGCTGTTTCAAGGGTATTGCCAAGCAATTCTTCAGCAGTGGCTTGCTAGGCCTTATCCTGGCCTAGCCATTTCTCCGTTGGCCGAACAGGTTCTAGACCAATTCGTTGCCCAGGGTGCACGACGAGGACGTGGAGTTGGGCTTCTGTACCCCTTACAAAATAATATATATAATATTATATATATATAATATATATATATATATATATATATATATATATTATATATTATATATAACTCATATATATAGAAATATATATACTATATAAATATATATAATAATATGATATATATATATTAGATATTATATATATAATATATTATATATATATATATAATATAATATATATAATATATATATATAATATTATATATATTATATATATATAATATATATATATATAAATATAGTATAAATAATATATATAAAATAAATAAATAAAATATAATTATATTATTATTTAATATATATATATATAACCTACTATTTAATAATATATATATAGTATATATACTTTTGCTCCAGCTCCCCCCCCCAAAAAAATATAGCAATTTTTTATGTTTAATTTTGCTTTTTCTTTTTACTTTTTTTTAAACTAATATTTTACAAGGATTCCAAAAAATGTATTCTTTTTCTCTGTAGCTTGTATAGGGAGGGTTTTTCGAGATATGATTTATTTACTTTTATTTATTTTTTTTTTTTTATTTTTTTTTTACAGTCAACCACCACTCACTGGCAGGATTCCAACAATGTATTCCTTTTCCCTGTAGCTATTGTAGTTTTTAAGATATGGATTGTGGCTCTTCTAGAGGCTGGCCATATATATATATATAATTATAGTATTATATAGGATCTATAGTTCATATATATATATACGAAAATATATAATAATAATTATAAATAATACTATAGTATATACTATATATACTATAAGTATATAAGATCAGTGTAATATAATATATATCATAATTCAAGATACTCAAGATATATCAGAACTAGTATATAGTATCTATATATATATATACTATATAGAGTATGATATAATATATATATATATATATATATATGATATTGATATATATATATATATATATTATATATATGATATATATTTATATATATATATAAATAACTATATATATATATAGATAAATATATCAAATAGATATATATAATAAATATATAAGATATAAATAGTATATATATATATATATATATATATATATATATTATATATATATATATAATATATATATATATAAAGTATAGATAATAGTATATATAATATATAATATAATATAATAACTGATATATAAGAGATATATATATATACAAACTTCATATATATAAATTCATTATTATTATTATATATTCTTATTATTATATATAAAATAGTATATATATATATTAGTATATATATAGTATATAATATAGAGAAGATGAGAGAGAGAGAGCCGGTAGTTAAAA
>JABUQX010103662.1:0-2500 GCA_015478945.1 Trachelipus rathkii
AGAATAAAAAATTTAGAATACGGTCTACAGAGAGAAACAAAAACAACCCAATTTTCTGTGTTTATATCGCATTTACCTATTCTCCTTTCTGTTTCCAAACAATATAAAAATAATAGTAAGTAAAAAAAGCAAAAAAATGAGGGAATTAAAGATATCGAGAGTTAAAATATTAACACAAACCCACAACGTTTTTTATAGAGTAAGCAAAACTATAATATCATCAATACCACATCCTATTGAAAATTATATCTATCCCGACGAACTTTTAGCACCTACACCATGAGAGTAGAAAAGTATAAATATAAAAGAATACTAGGTAATTCAAGAAGATAAATTTTAGAATATTACTATATAATTTCCTTAATTGCTAAAATACAAAAACAAAATGAATTGCACAAAAGTCAGTTGAGATAGAACAAATACCAATATCTTATTTATAGATTAGGCCGCCTAGACTTATAAGAACGAATTTTGAAGGATAAATACAACCGAGTCTACATTGAGATTTACAGCTATGCTTTTATACAGCTAGCTAAAGAAGCTCCAGAGAACTGAGATTCTCGAGTAACCGAGAACCTCAACTTCTTTGAAAATAACAGAGAATCTTTATAATATACAATTAAGTAGTATTAAACAAATTATTATTATAGAAAAATACAATAATAATCTGTTCATCACTTTTACATAAATAAAATTTTTTTTATTAAATTTGAACAAAACAACAACACAAAAAAAAAAAAAAAACACAGAAAAAAAAAAAAAAAAAAAAAAAAAAAAAAAAAAGTACAAAACTCTTTTCAAAATGTCACTAGAGCACATTGAAATAATAATAAAAAACCCATTGAACAATATCGATAGCATTATCACAAATCATGCACTAACAATTGATCATTAGAAAGTTAATAGTGAAGAGAATAAGGTGAATAAAGAACAACTACTCGTCTAATATAATAAAGTAAATAATGAATAATAAAAATATTATTATATACATAATAAATATAAAATATATAAAAATAATATATAAATAAAAATAATAATAAAATAAATAATATATATATAAATAAGTAAATAAAAAAATATATAATGTAAATATAATTATAGACATTACAAATATAATAAGATAAAAAAATTAAAAAATAATAATAAATGTAAAAATTATGAAGTGTTCTCATTTCATGTAAAAAACACTATCCCCAAAGAGAAGACTAGCCAAAAATATGTCCTAAGACGAATTAATTATACACAATATTAACCACTGCACTTAATGTTACTAATAAGGATATAATAAACTTAAAAATTTTTATAGTGTCTATGAAAAATTTCGAGGAGGGTGCATGCCGCCCCTGAGCACGACCCCTGATAACCGAACTAGTATTATAAAAAAATATATATAATATAATATTAAATAATGAAAACATAAAATAATAAAACATATAAAAATTAAAAAAAAAATAATATATAAATAAATAAAAAATAAATAATATATTAAATATTATTATTTAATAATATATAATTTATTTATTAAAGAAATAATATAATAATATAATATAATAATAAATTAAGTAGAATGGAACCAGGAATGTAGAAAATATAGAACTGTTATGCGGATGCGAAATAAAAGATGCGGAGACGGCATGACGGAGATGTTTATCTTATTGAAGTTATGAATTAAAAAATATATAATATGATAAATAATAAATAATATATATAAAATATTATAATAAATATAAAATATTAAAGAATAAAAATATAAAGAATATAAAATTATATAAAAAATGAAATATAAAATAAAATAAAATATTAAATAACAATAATTATAAAATAAAAAATAAATATTAAAAAAAAAAAAAAAAATATAAAAAAAATAAAAAAATATATTAGTAATAATAATATAAATATAAAAATATATAAAGAATATCAAAAAAAAAAGGTCTAAAAATATACAGATAATATAAATATAATATAATATAATATACATATATAAATAAGAAAAATAATATATAAAAAATTTAGAGATTATATATATATAATATAAAATACATAAATAGACCTAAGGCTTTAAAGAAACAAAATTATTTATTATCTGAGACTAAAGAAGTAAACATGTTTGTGCACCAACTGAACCGATATAAAAAAAAGGGAAGAGAATGAGTTTAACGTGCGAGCAACAATATAACGGAGAGAGAACTTAAATTTATCTGTTTATTATTTATATATAACCGAATATATTATATATATAAATAAATAAAAAAAATATAAATAAATAAAATTTAATAAAAAAAAAAATATAAATATAATATAAAAATAAAAATAAAATAAAAAAAAATAATAAATAAGTAAAATATAAGTAATAAAGTATGTGTGATGAGTGAGGGAGGAGGGGAGAGGAAGAGGGTGTGTGATGACTAATTATTTTATATGAGATTCACTAAGACAGTAGAGCGTGACCTACTCTCTACACCTCAAAAAGCCCGCAACGATTAATTAATATAATAATATA
>JABUQX010103662.1:7500-10000 GCA_015478945.1 Trachelipus rathkii
CTCTTGAATTGTTCACTAGTACAAGTACAAGTACTCTAGAATTTGTTCAATAATTACAAGTACAAGTACAAGTACATCGTATCAAGTACAAGTAACAAGTACAAGTACAAGTACTTTAAGAAACTTGCATATATATAATATATATATATATATATATATATATATATATATATATATATTATAATATATATATATATATATATATATATATATATATATATATATATTATATTATAAAATAAAAATAAATTAGAATATATAAAAAATAATAATTATAATAATAAAAAAAAATCATAATAAATATAATCTCAACCAACATATTCTCATCTAACCCAAAGAATTGGAGGTATTTGACGTAACAATGACACAGGAAACAAAAAATAGTAAGAAGAATATGAAGTAAGTTAAAAAGAAAAGCCACCAAGCCTATAAAACCAGCCACATTATAAATAAAACACACAATTTATAAGATAAAGTAGAGAACAGAATCACAGGTCAACCAGTCAAAAAAATCACACAACCTAGAGTAATATATTATCACGGGACAAGCGAAGAACCAAACACTCAACAATGAAATTCATCGAGTGGGAGGAGTTCAGAAATTGGACTAGGTGGGTAACTAAAAACGCTCTAAGCAAACCACGACCATCACACTCACACTGTTATGCAACTTTCTTCTCATTATCTGCAAAAAAATAAAATCACATATCTCACATCCTCACAGGCATATCATTTCTCTGAAATACAATCCAACTTTTTCTTTCTAGGATACTCAAACACAAAACAGTATCAATGACCAAACAACAACATCCACTATACATCCGTTTAACCGAACTGAGAACTATCAATCCACATATCGCTTACATATATATACAATATGACAAACACTCATTCAACAATACTTTTAATTATATCTACGTCTATTTACGAACCATTACCACACCCAAAAACTACTCACTAATAGTTCATATCATTCATTTTAATATCATATTCTATCTACACCACTCAACACAAAAAGAAAGAAAAAAAACAAAAAAATAAAAAATAAATCCAAGTATGTTGTCACCAAAACTGAAACATATATGTATTAGAGATCTATAAACACCAATCTATATTCCAGAAATAGATCCACTATCAGTATGAACTTAATGGAGGTAGGGGAACCTTCAATCACACGAACAAAGGTTGCGACTCGCAAAGTCTTAGTACCCTTATTATCCACCAAAACTGAATAAAATGCACAAACGCATTAAGTGCCATTCCTAAACATTTCCATAAGATACAAAAACTCTGAATAGAGTCCCATCTCTTATAATAGCATTATCAACATATATAACAAAATATTATAAAATAAGAACACACACCTAGTTCCGACTGAGACATGCACATTAACCATATAACTTCAACACCAGATGACTGATCCTCACCAAAACCTAACATAACACTTACTCTTAATCTAAATTTAACTATATAACCCTCATATATCAAACAACACCACAAAAACTCAATCATCATAACTAACAACAATATATCAAATCACCTCTGCCTTCGAAACGATCACAAAACCAATCAACACTCATATAAGAGTATAGGGAACCCTACACTCATATCAATCCATCCATCATTCTAAAATTATCCCTTGTCACTCACCTAGACCAAAACAAAGTCTATTCATATTATAAACTACAAATCACAATACCAGATTGATATCACCAAGAGACTGCACAATACACTGATCTCTCTCCGCTAATATAATATTAAAAAAACAGCAATCACTTATTCCGACTCACACTATTTAATTACTTATACAAACAAACGCTTCACAATTTGTTATAAAATACTTATTGAGATTATTACGAGACTTAACCTACAAAACACAATATCAATATAACAACCAAAATGCTATAAAAAGAACTTCCCTATTACTATTATTACGCCTCTGCATCACATAAAATACACAAATACATATTAATTACTTATTCGCCTCCAATCATATTCTCAATCATAATATGTTTCAATAGAGTAGCAGATTTATAGATCCACACACACATCAACACATCTACTAACATTCTAACGACACAAAAAATACCTTGTTCCTTATTACACCCAATCAGATTTCTTCAGTCATTCAACGCATACTTTACGACAAAAATAACCAAAGCAAATTCATTAACAACTCCAACAACTTCAATAACTAATTAAACAAAAAAAACTAATAAAATACTTACAGGTACTTTATCCCCCTTTATATATATATAATTAAAGAGTAAACTAATAATTGCTCTCCATACACAATATACGAAGGACATATACCACTATAAGCAATAAACGACTTTGTTAATACAACTTCCAAATATACAAAAATCAACATACATCATCGTCCAATATTTAATAAATATAATAAATAAGTAATATAAATATATATATAAATATAAATTATATATATATATATATAATAATATAAAAAAATAATAATATAAAATATAATAATATATAATTA
>JABUQX010103662.1:15000-17500 GCA_015478945.1 Trachelipus rathkii
ATTGATATAATGATATTTGCCAGTCGCTTTGAGACGTTTCAGTCATTAACAAATTTACCGGATATTGAAGTTAGAAAATTTTGTGACAGATTTCCGATGTTTAATGCGGAAGGTGTACTAGCTAACCTGAAATATTTCATTTTTTATATCAATTCCATGCTCGAAAGCGAAATATTTAAAGCAGATGAAAGCCCATTGTCGAAAATATTGGAAGCGGACTTGGGATATTGCGAGTTACAAAAGCTCTGTGAAATCTTTCTTGTCATTTCTGTAACGATAGCCTCGGTTAAAAGATCGTTCAGTACTATGAACCGAATACTAAGTAAGACAAGAAATAGAATGCTGCCAGAAACCTTAATGCATTGTATGATGATAAGCATCGATTGGTCTGAGAATCCAACTGAGGATTTTCTAAAAAAAACTGTAGACTTGTATGCGACGAAGAAAACTCTTCGTATACGATTCCTTTAAACTTACTTCTTTAATACCCCTAACTTACATTGTACTCAAGACTCGGATAAAAACCGAGGGAAGCTGTTATATATATATATATATTATATATATTATATATATAAAAATATATAATAATAAATATTAATTATTAATAATAAATAAAATAATAAATCAATATAATAAATTATAATAAAAATATAAATAATAATAATATAAAATATATAATAATTAATATACAAAGGCAGTATGTAGGCGGAGGGGAGGAGAGAGGGTTGAGGTTAAGAAAACCCTCCCCCCCAGAATACAGACGTGTCTAACGATAGAGTATACTCAAAATCAATTAAGATAACACAAAATGCAAAAATCTTTACATTATATAAGAAAGTTATTAGTATAAACACTATAATATTAGAGGAATATCTTCAAATATAAGTGGTCACAATCGAACAACATTATAGGAATCTAAAATAGTTTTTGATACTAAATCAAAATTTTAAACTGCTAGGATGATATGTTCAAATAGAAGCATATGAAAACCACAATTTGTAATACTTATAAAACCAATTATGAATGAATGAGACGTAATAAAATAACAGAAAACAGTTTTATAAAAGCACTTTTGAGAAGAATAACAGTGCAATTGCAAGAAAATTTAATAAACAGATTTTCGAATCCACCCAGAAGTGACTATCTCTCGCCAAATGAAAGTAATCTGGTTTAAATAATATTGAACCTGAAGCATTATTATAGATAAAAGGTGTTCATACCATTTTTGAATAAAATTATTATAGAATTAGAAGAGCGATTTCAAAAACATAAGGACTTCTTGTCCGTTCTTCAGAAATTTATATCACGATATTGTGCTGATAAGTTTACGTTTTCTGAAAAGTTTCTTCCTAGTCCAGGAAACTTGGAAACTGAATTTGAATATTGGAGACAGAAATGGGATAACAAAAGTTGTGATGCAGGAACTTGCACTGCAATAGATGCATTGTCTAGTTGTAATAATACTATCTTCCCAAATATATGGAAGCTACTACAAATATTAGTAACTCTCCCTGTTTCAACCGCAACACCTGAAAGATCATTTTCAAAATTAAGGCGTTTAAAAACGTACTTAAGAAACTCAATGGGACAAGATCGTTTGACAGGTCTAGCTTTAATTAACATTCACAGGGAAATCGAAGTGGATCCCGATGCAGTAATTACACTTTTTGCAAAAAGTCCCAGGAGAGAAAATTTTGTACTAAAAGGTAAATTTTCCTCATTTTAGTTTCTTTTATATATATATATATATATATATATATTATCATATATATATATATTATATATATATATATATATATATATATATATATATAGAATATATATATATATATATATATATATATATATATATTATATATATATATATTAATATATATATATATATATATATATATATATATATATATATATATATAATATATATATATATATATATATATATATATATATATTATATATATATAATATATATATATATATATATTTATAAAAACAGTAGATATAATTTCAAGAACCCCCCCCAATAAAAAAAAATAAAAACGCAGAAATATTTTTATACACTTTTATAAAAACGACCCATAATATATAAATAATTATAATAATAAAAGATATATAAAAAAAATATAAATATAAAAAATAAAAAAATAAATATATAATTAATAATAATAATAAAAATTATAAATTATAGAAAGAAAATATAAAAATATCATAAATATAGAAAAATAAAGAAATATATATAAAATAAAATAACATAAATATAATAATAATAAGATATTATCTAAAAAATATATAAACAAAATACTTGGTAAAAATATAATATTATAAATATAAAAAAAATAAAAAAAAAGAGAAATGAAAATATAAAAATAAAAAAAAAAAAAAAAAAAAGAAATAATAATATAAATAAATTAGAGTAATCAAAAATATAATTATACATTATATATATATAATAATTAAATATTATATAAAATATAACTAACAACATAAAAAAAAAATATAT
>JABUQX010103662.1:25000-30000 GCA_015478945.1 Trachelipus rathkii
GAGCTGTAATCGTTGATGGGACGAGCAGGTTCATTCCTTCTTAAATCTCTCTCTCCTCATAATCCATGGTTCAATCGTGCTTGCTTGTTCTCTGGCCATTCGGGCTAGAGACACAGTGCATATCGGCAGTGGAAAAGTTCTCGTTTTATTATCACACTCGCTAATTTTCCATTCAGCTAGAATTCGTTGCAGGAATACTCTTCGACAAGCAAAGCGGGCTTTCATCAAAAGATGACTCCTTGGTTCTCCTACTGACCAATCTTTCTGGCCTCTTGCCAAAAGCCATCTACTTTAACTTCTGTAATCTGTCTTTACCCCTTCTTATTCGCTCCTGATGGTTTCTGTTGCTAATTCTCCAACTGAAAGGCCAATCTCTTCGGCCTCCCTATTTTCCCTCTAACTCAACCCCTGGACGATTCTGGCAATCCTCATCCTCCTCCTTCTCCTCTCAGGTGTCCCATATGCTTTTGCCTGTGATTACATTCGATCGGGTTCATAGATATTTATAAATCTACGAACGATAGGAAGGCGGAAGCAGAGAGTGGCCCCTGATGGCATTCCTCCCGAGTTTTGAGGGAGTGTACTTCTTGGCCCCGCCCCTCGTTCAACTATATTTTCTATGTCTCAATACTAACACTTTCCCTCAGTGTTGGAAGCACGCACATGTCCAACCGATTGCGAAAAAAGGTAGCCGCTCTGATCCTTCTAACTATCGCCCTATAGCTCTCACTTGTGTTCTATCTAAGATCTTTGAAACCCTTCTCAACTCTCATTTCTTCGATTATCTGGAATCACCAGTACGGCTTTCGGCGCTCGAGGTCTACTGGTGATATACTTTATCTAACCGATTTATGGTTTTCCGCCCTTAGGAACTACGGGGAACTTGCGTGGTGGCGCTTGACATATCTAAAGCATTTGACCTGGTATGGCACAGGTCACTGCTCTCCTCCTTTGGGTTTCCTCCTTCTCTTTGCTTAATTTATGTCTAGTTTTCTTTCAAATCGCTCAATATCGGCTGTTATAATGGGGTGGGGACTTCTTCTTTTTCTGTCAATAGTGATGTTCCTCAGGGTTCTGTTTACTTTATTCCTACTTTCATTAATGATCTTCTCACATGCACATGTGACTCTATCCACTCATATGCCGATGACTTGACCCTTCATTCTTCAACTCATTTTAATTTTGCTACCCTCTTTACTTCTAGAATTGCCTCTCGTCTTAATCTTTCCGATTCTATTCTCGCTGATCTGGATAGGATTTCCGGGTGGGGTCGTCTCAACCTTGTGAAATTTAATTCTTTAAAAACTCAACTACTACAAATCTCCCTCTCAAAGATCTAGCTTTCCTATCTCTTTCGACGGTTCTCTCGTCTCTCCTGTTGACAATATAAACATCCTTGGCCTTAACATAAACAAAAAAATGTTTTGGAAACACCACATCACAACGGTTGCTAGGACGGCCTCAGTAAGGGGTTCTGTTTGGGCGCAGCGAGACTGTTTTGCTTCCGGCTATACAAGAGACTCATCCGACCTTGTATGAGTACTCGCTCTCATATCAGGGGCTCCCCAGCTTCACCGGCTTTTGGACAGGGTCTAGTCAAAAGCTATAAACTGTTCCATACTTTCCACTTCACTTGACCCTCATCTTTGCGGCTCGATGTTGGTGCTTTATCTCTCTTTTCTATAGGTACCGTAGCGGCAGGTGCTCGAGGAACTGTCACTCGCGTACCTGCACCTTTGTCCCTCGTAGCACAAAGGGGTGTTGTGTGTCTGCGCATGAGTTTTGTGTGGATATTGGCAACTCCAGGCTAATTCGCTGCGGTGCTTCCTTCTTTCCAGCCACTTCTGTTCTGTGGAACTTTCTTCCATCTTCTGTGTTTTCCTGCTGAATTTAATCTCCCTTTAAAGCCTGCGTCTGTGTAGCCATCTGCGTAATTTGCGTTAGTTGTGTACTTCTGAGGCGTACAACACCCCCTCCTTGAATAGGGCTTCGCCCGTGAGTGGTGGTTTGGTGACAACTGTAAATAACATATATATATATATATATATATGCTATAAATATATATATAACTATATATATATATATATATATATATATATATATATATATATATATATATATATATATATATATAGCACTCCATTATAACTTTGTAAATATTTTCAGCACTGCTATATGCTATATAAATAATAATATGCTATATATATATATATATATAACCTTAACATATATATATATAATAACCTTATATATATATATATAATAATAACTTATATATATATATATAACTAACAATAATATATATATATATATATATATAAAGGAGCGTATGGTGAAAAGATTTCGGAGGGTTCTTAATTATATCTACTGTTATATATATATATATATATATATATATATATATATATATATATATATATATATATACTATAACCTATAACAACAATATATATATAACTATATATATATATATATATATATATATATATATTTATATATATATATATATATATATATATATATATACTATATATATATATACTACTATATATATATATATATATATATATATATATATACTGCTCTTTCACTATATATATATATATATACTGCTATGCTATATATATAAAAGAAACTAAAATGAGCAAAGAATTTACCTTAAAGTACAAAATTTTCGCTCCTGGGACTTTATGCAAAAAGTGTAATTACTGCATCGCGGGATCCACTTCGATTTCACTGTGAATGTTAATTAAAGCTAGACCTGTCAAACGATCTTGTCCCATTGAGTTTCTTAAGTACGTTTTTAAACGCCTTAATTTTGAAAATGATCTTTCAGGTGTTGCGGTTGAAACAGGGAGAGTTACTAATATTTGTAGTAGCTTCCATATATTTGGGAAGATAGTATTATTACAACTAGACAATGCATCTATTGCAGTGCAAGGTCTTGCATCACAACTTTTGTTATCCCATTTCTGTCTCCAATATTCAAATTCAGTTTCCAAGTTTCCTGGACTAGGAAGAAACTTTTCAGAAAACGTAAACTTATCAGCACAATATCGTGATACAAATTTCTGAAGAACGGACAATAAGTCCTTATGTTTTTGAAATCGCTCTTCTAATTCTATAATAATTTTATTCAAAAATGGTATGAACACCTTTTATCTATAATAATGCTCAGGTTCAATATTATTTAAACCAGATACTTTCATTTGGCGAGAAGCACTTCGGGGGATCGAAATCGTTACATTAAATTTCAATGCAATGTACGTAACTTCTTCAAAGGTGCTTTTAAAAACAGATTCTGAATTTTAACGCCATTCATTCATAACGGCTATAAGATTACAAATGTGGTCACATGCTTCTATTAAATTACAATCAACGTTTTGAACTATTTTAGATAGTCCTAAAGTGGATGAAAGAACTTTGTAAAGGACAAAAAGTGTTACATAAAACTTACCTTCAAGTAAAGAATTTAGAGCATTTGGTATGCTTAATTGAGTTGAGGACTCACCAGTAGTAGGGGGGGTATATTGTTCGTGTTGGGCTTTGTAATATATATATATATATATATATATATATATATATATATATATATATATATATATATACTTACTATACCATATATATATATATATATATATATATATATATATATAACACTTTCGTAGGCCGTATCCCCGACGTTAGTACTTAGTAAGTTAGGGGTATTAAAGAAGTAAGTTTAAAGGAATCGTATACGACGAGTTTTCTTCGTCGCATACAAGTCTACAGTTTTTTTTAGAAAATCCTCAGCTGGATTCTCAGACCAATCGATGCTTATCATCATACAATGCATTAAGGTTTCTGGCAGCATTCTATTTCTTGTCTTACTTAGTATTCGGTTCATAGTACTGAACGATCTTTTAACCGAGGCTATCGTTACAGGAATGACAAGAAAGATTTCACAGAGCTTTTGTAACTCGCAATATCCCACGTCCGCTTCCAATATTTTCGACAATGGGCTTTCATCTGCTTTAAATATTTCGCTTTCGAACAGGGAATTGATATAAAAAATGGAGGATTTCAGGTCAGCTAGTACACCTTCCGCATTAAACATCGGAAATCTGTCACAAAATTTTCTAACTTCAATATCCGGTAAATTTGTTAATGACTGAAACGTCTCAAAGCGACTAGAAAATATCATTATATCAATTGATTTGTCGTTGAACCTTTCTTCAATTTCTTCGATTACACTATCGCAGTATATTTTCATCCCTTTAAATGCATTTTTCTTATCTTCATCAGCAATCAGGCGCACTTCAGATACAAACTTCTCCATTATTTCACACCGAACGTTTTTTTGTAAGTCACTATTGACGTCTCCACACTGATTTGCAATATTTTGCAGGTGCAATTTTGTTCCAGTAATTAGGGGGGTAACTTTGGTCATACTATAGTCCTTATTTTGCAAATATATATATATATATATATATATATTAATATATATATACTATATATATATATATATATATATATATATATATATATATATATATATAACTCTATATATATATATATATATATATCTATATATATATATATATATATATATATATATATATATATATATATATATATATATATATATATATATATATATATATATATATATATAAAATAAATATATATATATATATATATATATATATATATATGAGATCATGAGAAAAATAAACACTAATAAATATATATTAACTAAGCCACTCCTTAACTAATAGGACCTTTTCCGAAAGAAATTTCTATAGCAATACCCATTTTCTCAGAAGTCAGAATTAACAACTTTGCTATTTTATTGCCATATCTATCATGTTTCCATGCATTCTGGCTGATTTTATTATTTATCGCTAGATAATATAGATTTAAACATACTTTTTATGTTTATTTGCTTTATTTTGTAATTTACGGCAAAAATTAATTCATGCTCGATTTTCTCCGGGGGGGCACTTGACTGTCTCCTGGGG
>JABUQX010103662.1:40000-46925 GCA_015478945.1 Trachelipus rathkii
AAAGAACTTAGAAAAAAAATAAATTTTCCAATAAATAATAATAATAATAATAATAATAATAATAATAATAATAATAATAATAATAATAATAATAATAATAATAATAATAATAATAATAATAATAATAATAATAATAATAATAATAATAAAAATCTTTGTTAATTTCTTAAAAATTAAAAATGCAAATAACGCTAATAAATAATAGAAATTAGAGCAATAAAGAAAAGGCCCGAAATTCGTTGTTTTTCTTATCGAAAATTTCCCCCGTATAAACGGAGTCAACCTCTTATAAATGTCATATATATATATATATATTTCTTTATATATCTTTAACATATATATATATATATATATATATATATATATATATATATATATATAATCAGTGGCGGCTTTTGAGGGTAGGCAGAGTAGGCAACGCCTACTTGTCTTAGTGAACCCAAAAAATATTAAAAAGTCAGCATATATATATATATATATATATATATATATATATATATATCACATATATCTGTATTTCTTTATATATATATATATATATATATAATTTCGTTCGAAGGCGACCTGTTGAGCCGCCTACTCAAATTTCAACTCGATTTCCTTTTTTAATATTAACGATCAGCGGCAACTGTTTCTTTTCCGAGATATATATATATATATATATATATATATATATATATATATATATATATATATATACATATATATATATATATATATATATATATATATATATATATATATATATATATATATATATATATATATATATATATATATATATATATATATATATAAATATATATACTGTATATATATATATATATATATATATATATATATATATATATATATATATATATATGAATAATAAAAACTTAATATATATATATGTATATATATATATAGATATAGCTATAACATATATATATATATATATATATATATATATATATATATATATATATCATCTTTAAGATCCGCATCCGCATCCGCATCCGCATCCGCAAACAGTCAAATTTTGACATCCGGTCCATCACTAATATATATATATATATATATATATATATATATATATATATATATATATATATATATATATATATATATATATATATACTACTTCTCTATATATATATATATATATATATAACCTTATACAGTGGCGTATCCAGGGGGGGGGCCAGATTTTCCTAGACACTAAAAATTTTTCATCTCTTAGATTAATAAATGAATGAATAAATGAAAGATTGAAGAGAATGAAATAGTTATATTATTTCATTGATAATGATGTTAAGTGTATCTTAAATTCTAAATTCACAATTTTACAATATATATATATATATATATATATATATATATATATATATATATATATATATATATATATATATATATATATATATATATATATATATATATATATATATATATATAGCAACAACACCATATTCACCTTATATATATATATATTAGACAGAGAAAGATGTCTTAATTCCCTCTCTCTCGACATTACTTACTAATGAAATAGCATTGTGGAGATTGTGTAAAGCTATCGATCTATTGTTTCAAGGGTATAATATCAAGTTGCTAGTGAATAGTTAGAGTTTTGTACTTTGTGTTTAACATTTTTTGTTCTTGTTGTTGTTCAAATTAAAAAATAAAAAATATATGAAAAGAAGAACAGATATTAGAGACTTTTTCCACAAAAAAAGTAAGCACTATAGTAATAAAGATTCCTGTTATTCAAAGAGTGAGGTTCTCGGACTCGAAGAATCAGTTTCTCCTGGAACTTCTGTAACTGCGATAGCAGCTGAAAAATCTCAAGTAGACGGTGATGTTTTTCCTTCACAAGCGTCTATAAGTCAGGCGCAATCAAGGAATACAGAAAGGATTGTTCATCTCAACGACATTGGCAATTTCATAGGTACGGTATTTAGCAATAAGGAAAAAGTGGAAATATTAAAATATCTCTGGAAACCAGATTCAAAATATATATTTCCTGCTCAGGAAGGCAAAAGGTCGGGAAAGATATTTTCAAAGAAAGTGGCTTGATGATATTAAGTGGTTAGCTTACTCTGATAAAAACGTTGGGGTTTATTGCTCAAATTGTGTATTGTTTTTGGAAACAAAAGAAGAAGGTAAAGGAAAACACCAGGAATTGGGTGTTTTTGTCTCGAGACCGTATTCAAACTTAAAGAAAGCCATTGAATCTTTCAAAAAACACGAGGCAACTAAATATCACAAAGAATCGGTAGAAAAGAGATTTGGTGTAGAAAAGCAGGTTCAAGGAAAAATCGAGAGCATCGACAAACAGATTGACAGTCAGAAGAAAAGGGAGGCCGAAGACAGTAGAAAGCGGCTAATTCCAATTGTTGAAACAATTCGATTCTGTGGTAAGCAAAATATATCGTTACATGGACATCATTACTCAGGTCGAATCGAACTCTCTTGGCCTGTGGGAAACGATGGCAATTTTCAGAGTCTTTTAAGATATCGTGCTAATGCTGGAGACCATGTTCTTTCAGAACATTTAAAAACTAGTGCTAGAAATGCCATGTATACCAGTTCCACAGTCCAAAATGCTCTAATTCAGTCATTTGCGCATCTCATTCAACGTAAAATTGTGCAAAACATAAATAAAAGTAAATTTTTTACTGTCTTAGCCGATGAGACGACCGATGTGTTCCAGAAGGAACAATTTTCGTTGTGTGTGCGTTACGTTGATATTGATACTCTTACCGTCAAAGATTTTTTGTGTTTCGTCTCAGTAAATGATTTGACGGGAATAAGTCTTGCAAAATTAATTGAAGAAAAAGTAACTGAACTTGGTTTGGATATGAATAATCTAAGAGGACAAGGGTATGACGGTGCAGCAGCAATGAGTGGTGAGTTCAGGGGTGTTCAGAGAGTAATAAAGGAAAAATGTCACAAAGCTATTTATACTCACTGCTTTTTGCATTGCTTAAATTTATGCCTCACAGACGCTTCTAAAGTTCAAAATATTCGAAGTGCAATTGGAATAATATCAGAATGTTGTACATTTTTTTTTGTAAGTGCTAAGAGGACAAAAGTGTTTGAAGAAAAATAGAACTTATTCCTAAGAGTAGCAAGAAGAGATTAAAAAAGTTTGTGAAACTCGCTGGAGCCAACGGAATGAATCGGTTTTATTATTTAAAGAGATGATAAACCCGATAATAGCAGCTTTAGAACAAATAAAATATGAAGTTGGAGATCAGTCAAAAAAAGCTACCTTAATTCTAAACAATGTTTATAGTGCATCTTTTATGGTTTCCTTTTTTGTTTTAAACAGACTATTAAGTTTAACATACAATCTTTCAAAACGATTGCAGACACACGTTATTGATTTGGTGAGTGCATATTATGTAGTGAATCTAGTTAAAACTAAACATGAAGGCATCAGAGAAAATGCAGCATTAGAACTTCAGCATATTTTTGAAGAATGTGTAAGTGCATCTGAATCTGAGATAGGTATTGAAATTGCTGTACCAAGAATTAACAAATTCCAAAAATACAGACCCAACATTCCTACTTCTGACCCACAGACTTATCGCACATCCATTTTATACCATTTTTGGATGATTTAATATCAGCATTAGGAGAGAAGTTTTTAAATCATAAAGAAATTATATCTTCCTTGCAATTTGTCATACCGAGCAGGTGTAATGTGCCATATGAGAAGATAAAAGATTGTGTAACATTTTACAAGGAAGATCTCGAAAGCCCAATTGAAGATTTAGTTGGACCGAAGTCACAATTTACAAATATTTACATCTTGTTGCAAATACTGGCAATTTTACCAGTGTCTACTGCTTCAGTAGAAAGAAGGTTTTCAACATTATGACTTCTGAAAACCTACTTGAGAAATACTATTGGAGATGAAAGACTTACTGGACTTGACATAAAAACTGAAGATGTTATCTCGGACTTTGTTCACTCTCATGCCTGGCGATTAAAGTTAACATCAGGTAAGATGATTTTAGAAATTTATATAAATTATTCCCATTTTTTCTTAGAAATTTAATATTTGGTCCTTCCGCTTTATATATATATATATATATATATATATATATATATATATATATATATATATATATATATATATATTATATATATTTCTATTTATATATATATATATATATATATATATATATATATATATATATATATATATATATATATATATATATATGAAACGATTTTTGTCTGGCCCCCCCGAAAAAAAATCCTGGATACGCCACTGTATATATATATATATATATATATATATATATATATATATATAAATAAATATATTTTCTTCATAAATATATATATATATATATATTCTGCTATATATATATATATATATATATATATATATATATATATATATATAAACGCGGATTCCCTCTCAGTTATGGGTTCGGATCCTCGTTCGGCTACGTGAACGGACACAAAAAATTGTCGTTAGTAGGAGATTTTCTGTAATATTTACGTATTGCAGTTTACGGCATAGTGTATTACACTAATCTCAATACACACACATCACTACCAACATAGCCAACACATACAACAGAACAATCTATTCACATACAAATCACTCTTCTCATGCTTCTCGCATTGGAAAGGCCGCGTATTAGGATGCGAACCCACGCCCGCGGTGGCAAGCACTCCGACTGCGTTGCGCTGAAGCAGGGCTTGCTATCGGGCCTCAATATCCTTGCACTTAAATAATATATACCACTTGGTCAGAAACCATACAAATACGATTTTTTAATTGTTTTACTACTTTTAGTCCTCGTGACTACACCAAAAAATGAAATATATATATATATATATATATATATATATATATATATATATATATATATATATATATATATATATATATATATATATATATATATATATATATACTCTTATATATATATCCGATATATATATATATATATATATGGAGAAAATCTATTTAGAGACCTATTACATACGGTACTCGTTACCCAAAAAAAGGTAGTACAGGGTATCTTTATGGACCATAAATAGACTTTCTAGTATAGGGATTTGTTAATTTAGGTTAGTTTATATATATATATATATATATATATAAAAAAAAATATGAAATATATATATATATATATATATATATATATATATATATATATATATATATATATATAAATACATGTTAATAAACACCAAAGAGGAAACTGAAAAGATGGCAGGGCCGGGGTCTCTCGGCCTTCCGAGGAACGACAGGGTAGGACTATTTCCCACTCCAGGGAGGGTCTCCGGAACCCCGCTCTTTGGTATTTGGGTGTTGGGAAATATGCTTACTCCCTACGGGGGCATGGAAAACGTTCCCCACCCCTCTGCTCCTCGTCGACCAGAGCCCTAATTTATAGGTGTAATACCGTTATAAAAAATATATAGATTTTTTTATATATATATTTTTTTATTTATATTTTTATATATATATATATATATATATATATATATATATATATATATATATATATATATTTAAATATATATATATATATATATATATATATATATATATCTTTATATATATATATATATATATATATATATGCTATATATATATATATATATCTATATATATATATAATATATATATATGTATATAAAAAACTTTATATATATAATAATATATAATAATATATATATATAATATATGTATATATATAATAATAATATATATATAATAATATTAATATATATATATATATATCTTTATATAATATAAAAATAATATTAACAATAATATAATATATATATGTAATAATAATAATATAATAATAATATGTAATAATAATAATATGTATATATATATATATATAATAATAATAATATGTATATATATGCATATATATATATGTAATAATAATATAATATATATATAATATATATATAATATATATAATATATACATATATGTATATATATATATATATATATATATATATATATATATATATGTATGTAATATATATATATACAAAGGTGGGCATTAAACGTGTTAAAGCGTTAATCCATTAATTAACTCGTTAATTTTTCGTTAACTTTTAACGTTTTCGTTAATTTCGAAAAGAAGTAACGGACTATTAACGAGTTACATTTGTGAATTAACGTTAACGAGTTAAAATTTTCCCCTACATCCGTTAACCGTTAACTTAATTTACGAGTTTATAAAATATTTTCTTATCCAGATTTTATATATTTTAGATCGATTTCTATAACAGATTATACTTTTTTTCCAAAATTCCTAAACGCTCCTCTTCAATGGCTCAAAAATGTGTTTATTCTTGCACGGTTATTATCCCATTTAGTAAGGTTTAACATGTTTTCCTTATGCTGTATTCTCATTTCTTATTGGTTCGATGAAGAAAAAAAAAGATAGTGACTGTTTGCCCGTTCAATGAGTCATTAATTTCTTTCGTTCGTTACTTAGACTTTATCTTTTGTGACTAATTGAAAGAAGAAAGCCTTACAGTTGTTCATTATTGTTCCAGTTCTTATATACCACTATTATTCTGTTCTACCATTGTGTCTGTTTGAGTATTACGGTTTTATACCTATAAACTCCACTTACATTATATTAGTTTACTATTACCCATTATTCCTTCTATACTATTATTTAACACTATTAGTATTACTATTCTACTATTATATTCCACTTATATTCTGTGTTTATATATGATAAATATATATATGTAAATAAATATTTTATTATTATTTTTATATAATTATTATATATACTTATTGCTTTCTCTTTGTGTTTTACTTACCAGCTTATTTTATGTTTACCCATGTGCATTAGTTTTATTATTATATTACCTATATTTGTTTATATTAAGGAATTATTATTATTATTTCAATGTCTTACATTCATTCTTCCTTT
>JABUQX010103663.1:0-35000 GCA_015478945.1 Trachelipus rathkii
CTCGAACATTAACCCTACTTCTTCTTCTATATATATATATATTGTTATTTCATTATTTCTATATTATACATTTATCTCTAATATATCTTCTATATTATTTTCATATATATTTCTCTCTTATATATATAGTATATATTATCTATCTCTTCTTATAAGTTCATTGTGCTGCTCCACAGTTAATTCAGTATTCGGCTTCTTTAGTAGTGCTAATTCAAAAGTAATAGTAATTTTTCATGTTCCGATTTATTATAGGTCCTTACTCTAAGAATGTCTTATTCTATGACAGCGATTTTAACTTTTTTTCTTTTTTCTTTTTTTATTTTACTAAAATCAGGGACTCTCTAATCATAATTCATGTTTATCTTTGTTAAGTTATCAATGATTATGCATTCGTCATAGTCTATATTCTATAATATATATTTGCCCAATAAAGTTACTAGTTGTGATGTAATAACTATCTTACATTATTATTATTTTAGTTTTTCCTTTTCTTGTGTAGGTGGAGGAAGGGGGGGGGGCTAAATTCTTGGAAAAAAAATGTTCGAATTCCTTAGAAAAGCGATGTTCCACACAAAAAAACAAGCAAGGAAAATTAAGACATTTTGGTGCCTAACCGCTTTTCAACTTTCTTTCTTTCATGTAACTTTCTTTCTTTCGATTCTGCTATTTTTCCTTATTTATTTTATATTGTTGCATAAATCAATACTGCGAGGTGGGGTGGATGCGCCGCAGGAAGGCGTGGGCTTTATGCTCATGTTAGTGTAATTCCCCTCTTTTTGTGAGAAACGTTCAGGTGCTTAGGCCGTAGTTCTCTCGCTGTATAATTGTTTTCTCCAGTTCGTGTTGGGTGTCTTTGCTTGCCCCAGTCTATTTGTATTGTCAGGCTGTTATGCTACTAGTTTTTACCACATCTATCTGATTATACACTACTCATTTTTATGCATCATGGAAGAACATACACATATTTTTAAACTCATATACTATTTATGCTAATGATCCTAAGTCAGTTCTTATACCCTGAATACTTGATCGATCTGACGTCGTGACGCCGTTAGATTATCTTTAGTAAAACATATTTACTATTTGAAGATTATTTTAAAAACAAGCATCTACATTCCCACTCAGCGAACAAGCATTCTCTTGAATAAGCTACAAATCTTAAGTTTGTATAGTACTCTTTCTATTCAATGTTCTATTGGGTTTTATATTATATATTCGGTCTTTTTACTTATAATATCTTACCTTATAATATCCAGTGCTCGGTGGTAAATATGGTTATTTTTGTTTACCATAGCTTTTAATTGACTCGAGCGCTTTGGTGTCTCGTATAATTTATATATTATTTAGAGCGGGGGTTGTATTTTTTATCGTTTTCTCCTTATGGTGCCTTCCGTGACTCCTTCTTTCACGTATCTTCTACCCCGTTTTCATTATTTATCTTTTTATCGTTAGTATATTATATATATGATCTTTATCTATTATATTATACATATATATCTATATAATTCTATATCTATATATATGTTATTTATATTTATATATTTTATTATATATATGATTATTATAATTCTATATATTTTATTTTATCTTATTAATCTTATTACTATCTACTTATTTCTCCCTGACTTGACTAACTATTTTCACTCTTTGTATTTATTTCGATCATATATTTATATACTTTATCAGAATTGTATCATACTTGTTAGTTTAGTTGAGAAGAAATCAATTTTTTTGATTTTATAATTTCCGTTTTGATTTAAATAAGTTCAATTTCATATAAATTCTCTTATAATTTTTTTTATAAACGTTCCTATGCAAATAATAAAAATAACCTATTCATTTTTTCTTATTCTAATTTTTTATTGGTACATGTATGGTACTTTATTATGTGCATGTTATATTATCTTATATATTTATCTATTTTAATTATTATTACACTATTTTGGACAGTTATTTAAATCTTTATTATTTGCACAACAATTACAAGTGGTTTATAAAGTGTCTAAATGGAGTTTTATGTCGATTTGTTAGTTTTATGTTTAAAATTAAAGTTTATTTATATATTCTTCCTTCTAAATTTTCATTTATTTATATATCTATAGCTTTATTCTCTTTTTACCGCGCAATTGCTTAATAATACACCTGCTGCTATCATTATTGTTAGTCCCATTCGCAGTGGCTGAAAGTAGGATGTAGTTATACGAAGGATCTCTGTGGGAAAGTAATGCTGAAGTAGCAGGTAATATTTGTAAGGTTAATCTAAAAGCACTTCTTTTTTATCTTCTCATGTATATTCTCCAATTGGTTTTTCTTACTTCTACTTTGATTTAATATAAATTAGAATTACATTAATATATTACATTTATAATTAATAAGAAATCATTATATTAATTTAAAATAATTATATTATAGATAATATATATTTAATTTTTCTCAATAAATAATAATATACTTTATAAGAAGCGTGTTATAGCTACTTTTTACTTCATTCTTTCTTTAATTTCCGCAAAATGGGCATAATTGGCATAAGTAGTGATTGGATATTGTGCCTTTTCGAAGTTCATGGTTCTTGAAACCTTCGCCATGTGTCCACAAACCTCAGTCATGAGAATAACTTAATGAGAAAGTTCCAGTCTCTTTTACATAATATGTAATGGCCACTAACATACTGTGCGGCACTTTATATATATATTATTATCTATTATTATTATATTTTATGTTCATATTTATTTCCATTGGTTTAGCTAATATTTTATTTTTCTTGTTTATTATTATATTTTATTAATCATTAATATATAGTAACTAATTATTCATTCTTATATTATTACCTCTATATTTTTTTCATCTTTAAATTTTTCAGATATATATATCTATTTTTTTTATCTATTATCATATAATATCTTTGTATACATTTAAGAAAAGTATGAGGCTAAAAAATTACAAAAATATTTCACAGATACAAGTCCTGAGGTTTTGCCTCTATTTGTACCATTTACATACCTAGCTATTTTTTTAATTTAAAATTGATTCTATTGACTGGGTTATACTTATTGTTTTTTCTTTTTATAAATATTTCGTTATTTAGAATTAAATTAATTAATTATTTTTTATCTACGAAATGTGTATCAAATGACCTAAATAATATTGTTTATGTTACTGTTAATACATTTTTTTAAAACATAACTTAATTTTATTATTTCAGATTCCACTAAAACGTACTTTAAAAAAAATTCAACGCAAAATAAATAAAAAATTAAATTCATCGAATGTTAATAGCTGTAAAGCTATCTTAATAATTGTTCATCTATTCATGCTTTATCCTGTCTTCCGCAACTCTATTGCTTTGTTCAATTGTTCCTTACACAATTGATCTTGAAATCATACAGATAAGTTCTTCATTCTCCGAACTTCGGGCGTGTTTCGTAAACTTTCATTGTTACAATGGTGATTGGCTTTTGGTAGAGTTTACTTTTTAGTTTGGGGCTGATCGTTCATAATCTTCTTCTCCATAATGCCAATGGTTTTCTTTTCCGAAAAAAATAAGTATGTATGTATCAGTAAAACTGTGTGGGGTGCCATTTATTTGTTTATTGTTATGAAGAATTGTGTATGGTTGTTTTTATGTGGGACATGTTATAGTATTCTTGGGTGCTATCAGCTGTCTCTTCAACACTGAACAGTCCTCGTGTTGCTGTGGGGAGCATCGTATCTCTGACTGTATAATATTAGCTTGATTCTATGAGATATCTATTGTTTTATTTGGGATCTTATCCGAGTTATACCTTAATGTATTTTCTTTTTATTAGGTTTTTTTTTTCCTCTATTTTGTATAGTTTTTTTTGATATAGTATATATATATATAGGTGTAGGTTACCATAAAGGAAGGAAATATTCGTGGAGCTAGGGGGTTATGTGTCTTATATATATATATATATTATATATGGGGCCGGGGTCTTCGGCCGCTTTGGTCTTTGGGTGGTGGGGGTGTATTATATAGTATACTTATCAGAGTAGGGTGTATGTGTACTACGTTATATTACTACTTGTTCGTTGGATATCGTAGTATCTTGCGGTTGATCTTTTCCTACTCTATCCTATTTTTCTATCTTTATATTCTAACTTTTATATGATTGTTATTTTAGTTTACTAATGTATGTGGTATTGATAATTATTCATATCACCATACTACATATATTTAAAGATTTTCCGAATTACCTTTCTTCTTAATCTTGTTTAATTCTTATCAATTCTAGAACATAGACTGACAGTACGTTTCTTAATCATCTATAACGTTTACTATGCAAATACATAATTATATTTCGGTTTTAGCCCGATTTTGACTCTCCAACCACCTAAAGGACATTTTCTGTTTTTTTTTTCCTAATATTTCTTATGTTATTTATTTTTGTTTTTTTTTATTATATACATATAAATTCCTCCTCCTGACGTAGTTTCCAGGTTTCCCGACTGGTCTTTCCTGATATTGGACTCGGTCGGTTGATCGTTTTCCGCATTTTGTTCCTATTCTCTTATTTCCTTTATATTCTTATATTTTTTATGTATCTAATTTTTTTATTTTTCTTTTTTTTACTGGTTTTCTGCAGACCAGCGATTTTGTTATGGCCTTACGGGACACTGACTCTCGACCTATAATTTGAGGGTCGTTATTTATGTTGTCCATGTTTTGCGATCTGGCTGTTACGAATATGAGTTTCCTCGCGCGTCGTCCAACGAGCCTTCGATCATTTCTCCGAATTTAGTTAATATATTCTCTCCCATATATAATTACTATTAAATCAGCTGAAAATTCTTTAAATAAATTAGTCAATATAATTCAATATACTTATTAATCTATATTATTATTCTTATATGCTATATATACTATTATATATATATCCTACTATATTATATGCTATTTATATGTACTATTCCATATTACGTTAGCATATATCTGTAGGTCAGTATATTTATATATATCGTCATAGATATATCATGACTTATAATATCTCTATTTATACTATTTTATTTATATATCATCATTATATAAGCTTCAAGTTCTCTCTCCAAATTATAATAAATATATCTTAATATTAATTATATTATATTATATTATATAATTAGTATATATCTCTATTATCTATATTAATATATTAATTATATAATTAATGGACTATTTTTAGACAGACGAGCCTAACTCGTTTTACTCACGCTCGCGAGCTCCATTGCAGGCTTCACTCGCTACATATGATTCAGCCTAGAGTGCACTGTCACTCGTACTACTCGCACCACTATATATATCCTATCATACTTCAAGACTCTCTCGCGACTCTATCAGTCTAGTCGTGCGGTATACTGTCATTTATTATTGGTACTCCCTTGTATTTTGGTGGCACTTTACTCATTATGTAGTATAATATATATATTCTTAATTATGATATTCTATATATATATAGTCTTCATTATATTATACTATATTTCTTATATTAATATTATCTATGATGCATATCTTACTATAGTATAATATATCATATAGATATTAGTATATCATATTTATTTTTTCATAATATAGTGATATATATTCTATTATAATATTTATTATTGCTTTAGTTATTATTTATTACATATTATATATTATATTATTTATTATTTATATATTCATATTTCTATATATATATCTATATCTATATATAATTATCTCATACTAATATATCATAATAATCTATAGTTCTCTAGTTAATATATTATATATATATATATATATCATTAGTATGCCGTAAACTATATACGTTCATACCTTTGCCTTTTCTTCACGTTCATTTATTACTTTTCTTATTTTTCCCTCCCATGACCTTACACACGGGTATAGAGTGATAGCAAAACAGTGTATGTCCCCTTTGGGCGTCGCGGCCTTGTTGAACGTTGAGCTAGAAAACGTATGGACTTATTGACAACGTAGTACGTCGAAATGGAAATCTCGGATATGGCGACTGTTCTGCTTATTTTATGGCCGTAGGAGCTCCTTTCTCATCAAGTGTTGTGTCTCGTTTGCGTAAGTGGCTGCATGAATACATATCTCATCTTCCTATATACTTGTGCTCTGTGTCTGTCATTCAAGGAGTATTCAGGTCGGACACTCACTGTGTGTGTTTTTCTTATCCCGTTCTTAATGGTACATGGCTATTATGCTCGTTTCTGGTCCAACGCCTCGACTCCATTACGCTCTTTTTGCACATAAGCTTTGCTCTCATTCACTACCTGGAGTTTTCTTTGCTCCGCAGTGCTTCATGGCCTAAGTGTGCCTTGTTCTTTTCCATTCTCGCCAAGCCAAAAGACATCCCGCCCATTCCTCGCTTTTCTACATGTTTCAAGAAATGTTTCTTTAGCCTGTATACGTACATTCGCACTTTCTTTCTTGGTTTTCTGTCTACCCATAACAGTATCGTCCAGGTCCAATTCCCTATGCACCGGATCTCACCATTGTGTATTCTCTTTTTTCTACTATCCGTAGTTAATCTCCATTTCGTGAATTGAGTTAGACTTTCGTCCTGAGTTTCTGTTTATGTGATCGTTGCTTTGTGTCTTCAGCGAAATCACCAACTCTCTCTCGACAAAACGTTCATTCCATTTTATCAAGATTTTTCTCACCCTATAATAGGTCCCATAAAGGATGTTTGGTCAGTCTCTGAAATATCAGTATATTTGAGTATCATTAAACTTATTTATTTTTGGTGTGGCAGCGATGTCTTCCGTGTATGAGTGCCACTACTTAAGTACTTCATTAACACGGTGACACTAACCATGGAGGGCTGCTAATATTCGCCAAAACCCGTCGAATACCGGCATCTCTCTCGACGACGCTCGATAGTTGTTCTTCTGCTGTCCACAGAGTGATGTTGAGTATTGCTAACTATGCTACTTGCTTTTGAGTTTTCTCAATTATATCTACTCTCTCCTATACTTTTTTTTGATTCTATGGCTCCCGGTGTACCTGCGCGTAACATGAGACTTAGTTGTCCGACGCTTTTTTCTACACGATTTCTAACATCATTAGGTGAGACTGTGTTGACATCAAGATTACTTGCTTCCATACTACTTGCAGGTGTCGGATCTCTCGTATCGGATTGTGAGCTAATATGGTATAAGCTAGAGATGGAGGAGAGTGGTATATTATGAACCATAACAGATTATGGCATACATCAGGAGTAGATAATCTGTAAAGTCACGGCTAAAGATCTCTGAAAGGAAATTATGCAAAAAGCTTTGAAAGACTCTTTTAGGTGACTGAAGGTAAAAAGTATAGAATACCTTGTCCGACCGATTTTTTGTATGACAGGATAGTTTGATAATATCTTGAATTACGCGACCTTTCAAAATCTCAATTATTTAATATTTTAATAATTAATCTTAACCTCAACTTATTTTGGTTTTAACCTCTGGGGTTCTGAGAGGAGCTAAACCAAATTATTCTCGGACACTGTTCCCTCTTATTTCAACGCTAAATTTAAAATAATGAAGGAAAATAAATTTTATTCTATTGCTACATTGACGAACAATAATATTAAAATTGCAAACATGTAAATTTTCCTGCATAGCCGGAAGTATGGATTACTCTGAAAGATAGTCGAATCTTAGTAGAAGTAAAGATCTCTCTTCTTTGGTATTGGGTAAGACCGGGTAGGTACTACAAGTGGTAGAGGGACCTCAAGCCAACTAAGCGACACACGATGGTTCATCCTAAACTAGTCGGCGTTAGCTATGAACTTCTAAATATTCTTTCCCTACGGCTTCTTTTCATCCCTACTTGGACGTCAAGTACATCCCCTCCTTGAAACAGGGCTCTGCCCGTGTGAAGCAGTGGTGTTCCAATTGTATTAAAAAAAATATAATTGCTATCCACTTCTCCCAATCAAGTAATCTTCAACACTGAGGATTCTTCTCATCATTCATCTTACCTATCATCCCCTTAAGCTATCTATACTTTACTTTCAAACTCCTCTACAAATAATCCTCATAAACTTTCTTCAGATTCGCCAAACATAAACATTATCAATTGAAGCTCGTAAAATAAAACAATGCGAGCTACCCTCCCACTCTCTTTATCTTTTACTCCCATCAGTCTAAAACTTCAACATATACCCACTTCCATTAAAGAAGAAATAACGTCATCCTGCTCACTCCCTTTATATTAAAACGAATTATTATTGAAAACCCCATATCTAAATTTCTCTTACTTAAACCTTGTCACTATCGTCATATGTGAGTACAATACTTTTTTAATTTATATAATCAGAATCCTAGCTATCGTCAATACACCTATATAATCACTACACTTGCCACTATAGAACTCCCTATTAATCTGTGATATGTCGTCTGCGTCGATCGTTTGCTGGTCTAGCCTCTTAAACTCGCGTGAGAGATATACTAAAGGTCGATCCCTTGTCTTGCACTCCCTTCTTTTTTGGTGAGTTGTATACATTCCAATGGGTCGGTTCGTTCTTGTGTTGATTGACGATCTGGTGGCTTCAAAATAAATAGTTTTGCAGTCTACACAGTTCGTACTGGACCTCTAAATGCAGCCTTGTTCCCGGTAAATCATCAACTATTCTCAGGTGGAGATCGAGCCGCACTGTATCTTTCAACTGAATATATATAAATAATCGAGAGAGTATGTTCCCTTAAGCATATGTACACAAATAAAGCTATTCGCCGTTAATAGTTATCTACAGTTTTCCCCTCTTTTACACTCATATTATAGAAGGTACTATAACTGAGTCTCTCCTTCAGTCGATCACTTTCCGAACTATTACTCTCGTTAACTCAAACGAATGTAGCACACTTCTATCCTTCAAGTCAATCACAATCCCACCTAGATTCTTTTGATTTTATTTTCACTCAGTATATTCACCTAATACCTTGCTCTCTCGCTATTTACGCACCATTTCTTACAACTTCCTGCCCTATTAAATTGAGCGCGGTCATTACTCAAAATTACTCATGTAACGTAAAAGCTATATTATTGAACTATTAAACACAGAAAAAGGGAAAATTATAATGTTTTAAAACGTAGACCAGAAAGCCTAAGGGAAATGAAAGAGACCCAGCGCGGTTTTCAACGAACAGATTCAATTTAGAAAGCAAAGCAGAAACTTACTCAAAGAATAAACAACTTTATCAATATGTCTCTAAAATGGAAAACCTGCTATTATTTAAATACAAGGTTAGCACTTAAAATTCTATACTCAATAAAGACTAGTCTACACATATATGCCAACAAACAAAAATCATTATATCTCGTTACATTTTTGTTCATTTGTCTTCATTGTAGAAAGTTTGAAACAAGTGAGTCAATCGTACTAATCAACCGAGTTTAATAAAATTATTGTATATAATTGCGGAAATGGTTTAATTAAACTATATAAAATTAAAATTATATTATTATTATTTATTTACTTATTATTTATGTATTATTTATTATTATTTTATTTTATTATTTATATTTATTATTATGATTGATTATTCAATATATTATTTATTTTTATTATTATTTTATTATTGAGAGAGGGGTAAAATTAACTGTTCGAAAGGAACTTAAGATAATTTAATAATCTTCGTTTTGGAGAATGACTTATGAATTATGACCATTTTTCTTCTTAATAAGTACCTACAGTAAAAAGTTAACTGGAAAATAATTATTTATAATATATCATTTATTATCTACAGCATGAATTAACACAATACAATGATTCTCTATATACATTTCTCCGTCTATATTTATTTATTGTTTACTTTAGTATAAGTTTGATATTATTTTTATATATTTTGTATATTATGTATTTTTTTATATATATTATAAATTATATACTATATAGTCTATATAGTATTCTTATTTTTTTTTAAATGTATATAGTCTATTTGTATTATGATAGTTATTATATCTATATTAATATATATATAATCTCTATTTGAGTGACACTATTAGTATATAATTATGAATAGTATATGTAGATTATATATTATATGATGTATGTATTTATGAAGTAATTATGGTGGTATTCCTGGTTCTTTCTTTATCTTTCTCATCTTTCTTGCCGACCAAGGGAACTGGGTCAGGACTAAGGGTGCGATTGTCTTATCGTCATACGTCAGTTCTAAGCTTAAGCAGTATGAGAATCAGAGTGAAAAAGTTCGAAGGAAAAGCTCAAGCCCTCTTATGAGAACGCCCTCCTCTGTAACCGATTAGGTAGTGAGATAATCGTTCCAACATTGACAGAAAATACCATCGTAGAAGCTTCCAACTGGGACTCCTGTGCTTTGGGTGCGGACGGACCCTCAGCTCTAGTGGTTAAATGTCGTCCAATGTATGATGGGATTCATTCGTCTACCTTGGTGCCACAGGTGAGGTCTCATATTAACCATAGCCCCTCCCAATTACATATACGCCCGCCATCTCCACTTCCATATCATAATGCTGTACATTTTTTGTCGCCTCTGCCAAACTCACGCATGTTTCTCTAATCCTTCAAGAGCATTCGTTCCACCGATCTTATCTAACTCACAGTACGTTTTTTCTTCGGTCTCTGCTTTTTGAACGGGGCGCAGCAAGGTTCACGCGTTTCCCTAACAGCACAGGTTTACACTACACTGATGCGCATGTCCGCTTAACCAAGCTCGATCATCTACCTAATTACTATTGAGTTATCCCCTTTCCACATGATAGGCAAAACCAGTTCTCACGAGTAAGGCTCGTTTTTCAGTTTATTCTCCATTCTCATTTTACTCTCTTTCGATTTTGGGTTACACACACATGCAATGTCTACTAAATATCGATTCATGTCTCACTTATATTGCAATTCTTCTTTCAGCAGGGTATTTCTCTTAGCCTGACCTCTACAAATATTTTGTGCCTTAACTGAAAACACATTTGAAACTTTAGATCTATACTTTCGTTACTTCCAGATCATGTCTCACTACATACAATGAACAAGGTTAACAAACAATATCTCTCAAGGTAATGACCCTACGCGCAGCTCAAGACTTAGTCCCCTTTACTTCACCAACAAATTACATTTGCAAACCAGCGAAACCTTCTCTGCATAACTTCCCAACTTTCCTACTACATCCTGCATCATTTATCACCTTTCTCTCCATCCAACACATACCCTATACAATATTTAAACTCAGATCTACTTATTCAGCTGCCTCACCATCTATCATCAATTTATTTGGGTCAGTACGTGCCGCTAACATTGCAGGAGAAGTCTATGGCCACTTCTTTTAGACTACTCTTTAGCTCATATCTACGTTGTTCACTTTCAATGCTCAGTGTACCTTTTACTCAGGTTTCCCTGTCCCACGGAATTCTTCTCTATCCAAGTCCTCTCAAATCTCTTCAGATTCGACGCGAATACAGTAATCCTAAATATTGCTCGAAATCTATATATAAGTATTTTATTAATTATATAAATATATTATAGTATATATGTATAATCTTCTTTTTATTCATATTTTTCATATATATATGTTAGTCTATATTATATATATATATCTATATATTTTAGTATATAATATTTATTATATATTATTTATATATATTAATATTTGTATTGTTATTATTATATATTATATTAAGTATATGTATCTATTTTTCGTATTTCGTACTTGATTATTGGAATGTCTTAGGAATAAATGTTGAGGAGAAGAGGGAAGAGAGGTGATATATGGACGTATGTTAAAGAAAGGCAATTTGATTATGCTCGCTGTGCTTGAAACAAAGATGAAAAGGTAAAAAGGTGGGAAATTGAGCGGCCTTGTTGAACATTGGTGCAGTTGCTGGATGTGAAAGAGAATGAGTAGAGGAGAGATAGGAGTTTGCCAGATTTATGATGAGTGATCCTGTGGTTATACAGAAGCTATGTGTACGACTTTGTGTTGATGTGAGTCCCTAGAATTCTAGATGGTTAAATATTTTAATAGTTTTGAAAAGGTCAAGAGTGTGTGTGTTGTGACGTATGGAGTCCTCTGAGGTAAAACGTTGATAGAGAGTTCATCAGATTTTTTTGGGATATTTCTATTTGAAATGATGTTCTGGTAAATGGGGTGATGTAGGAGCTTCAGTATTTCAGATTATAGTAATTTGGGCTGGTCGACCCTCGTAATGGTTTGGATAATAATGAGTTGATCAAAAAGGGATGTGTATATACTCCGAGGTGGGTTTTGGGGGTTGGGGGGAGAGAAATGATATATGGCTAGGAAGGTGATTGATTTCTGGGTGAAGATGAGAAGGTTACTATGTGGTGTAAGTAATATTGTCTTTAAACACAAGTAGTATACCATAAGTATATTCTAGAAGTTTGGTGTAGGTAGAAGATGTGTATCGAGTGAAAAGTAATGATTGATTTTGTGTTTGGTGAACGATATGCTGAAATATATGATTAATTATAGTGTTGCGATGTTAAATCAGTGAGGGTTTATCAGATATTTGCGGATTATCGGATTCATTTAATGTTGTGTTCTATGTAAAATTAAGTTAGTAGGGGCTTGTGGATTGGTATGTAGGTTAAGGTGAATATACGAAAAGGAAGTAGTGTAAAATTAAGAGTGAGAAGTTTAAGTTGAGCAAGAGAATAAGGATAAGTATGTAAGTAGCGCTCGCTAGTAAATCGGTTGAATGTGAACAAGTTGATACTACGAATGTATCGCAAAATCTTAGGGGGTCAAATGATCGAAGCGAATTGTTAAGTAGTGCGCATTAATAGTGAAGTGTTGGATGTGTGCTAAATTCGTAGGAGGTAGAATGGTTAACAGTCGATATAGGTGGAATGAAAGGTGTGTAAAGCGGTTAAAAGGTAATAAAAGAGCTGTGGTTATTGAGATGTACTTCAAGAAGCAAAATGATGAAGTTTCAAAAGAAAGATGCTTGGAATTTAATATATATGATAGTTGAATAAGAAATTAATACTAAAATATTTGTATACGTAGGAGAAAACAGGAGGTAAATGAGCGTTTGGAAACTGGAGATGAATGAGGACATAAAGGAAATAGGAAGCTCTATTCTGGAAGGAAGGTCTCGTTCGTAAGTTAAGAATGCAGAATACAGGGAAACTCCTGCGTTGAATTATTGGGAAGGATCGGTGGCAATGGTGCTTTTGTTTAGAGTGACTCGTATTAATTGGATCCTGTGAGGGGAGTGTGGAAGAGTTACACACTTTGAGTATATTCCTGCCTATCTCAATTTATTAACAGGTATTTTTATAGAGTATGTTCTGTCTGTGGTCTAGGAGATGTCGTGTTTGGTCTTTATTATGTTTGCATTAGAAGGAACTTAATGTGTTATTTTCTTGTGGGATGAGGATTATTAGTGAAGTGCAGGGAAGTGTTCAACTACTTTTGTTTGGGTATGTGTGAGTGAGAAAGTTGAAAGAATGGTATATCGGCTTTCGTGCACGGTTTATTTTGTATCTGATATTATATATATAGTGATTATGATCAATGATATTGGTTTAAAAAGGTTAAGAGCCCTGTGTGTCGTAGGCTGGATCTAAGGTATTAGTGCTCCGGGTATAGTATGGTGATTGATGGATTTGGTAAGTTGTTTGTATTAAGTTCGTTATCGGAGGGTATATGTCCTAGTGTGTAGGTTAGGAGGATGGAGCGGTAATATTCAGCGTCTTGCTTGTAGGGTAAGGTCAGTATAAGGAGCGAAAGAGGAGGAACTGTAGTACTAATTATTAGGGAGTATTTAGTTTATTGCAGATGTTTGTTTATGGTAAGTTGTTCATAGTGCTGGTAGTGGTTTTTTGCAGTCCGATAAGGATGTGGCGTCGAGTGATCTGAGGGACTGTATTGGTGAAGAACACAGGTGCGTTTAGGATGTGAGTATGTATTTGTTTATCCTTCTATAGAATACATTTGTAATACAAAATTGATTTGTTAGGAAAATGAGGGAGATTAAGAGAATAAATTAGTTTATTTAGGTTTTTATGGATCTTACAACAGGCTATTTCGAGGTGGATGTTTATCATAGTTTGTAAGTCTTTATTGTGTCGCAGGCTTATCTGGCTGTTAGTTGATTATATGTTTGGTGTTGGTGGGTAGGCCACCTTCTGCAGACTGGATAATGTTCGCAAAAGGTATGTATTGGCTTGGAGAGTTAGTTGGAATTTGCGGATGTGTAAGATAAATGGTGTCAATGGTGATTGGTTTTTGATTAATATAGCGGAGTGTAGACAGGGTTGTGTTTTATGTCTCCCTTGGTCTATGTCAATGTGTATATGTGATTGGTTTGGTTTTATCTGAAAGAATTCGATGGTGGGTGATGGTCAAGTGTAAATGGTGTTAGAATTATTGCGATCAGATGGGAGATGGAGGTGGAGCGGTGGCCGTCTTACCATTGTATGCGGATGATTGGTTCTGTGTGGGCGAGTTACTGAAAGGAGAGTTTGAGAGGAATTGGGTGGAGAGATTTGGTCTAGGGTTAATGTTAAATAGGAGGGGTTTTGAAAGTTAACGTAGATTAAGAAGATCAAGGTATGTTTGGTTGTGGAGTGAGGACAGTCCTCAGTGTGAAGTTATGTTAGTGAGTGAGTCAGCTGGAGCCAGTTGTCTTTTGCAGTTTAAATATTTTTTAGTGGTTATGTGTTGGATGAGAGGGAACGGTATGAGCATAGTGGTATGTAGGATTAAGTTGTGAAATGGCAGGAAGGTGGATGTTGCAATTAAAATCGTTGGTGAATGTAAACGTGGGACTAAAGTCTTGAGTGCGCTAGAGTTCCTTACATGAGGTAAATTTTCGTATTTTGTTATTCCTGTGTTATTACTAGGCTATGTAGTGAGTATCATTGGGGTCTGGATATTAAGCAGAATATAGAGGTGCCAAAGTGTCATTTGGTGTCTATGGAGTGGCACAATCTTACGGGATGTTCTCTTTAGGGTTCTTGTGAAAAGAACGTTAACTATACTGCTTTTCGGCCAGTGAGCGTGAACGTGGGTTGAAATTGTAAATTAGAGATTTGTTGCTTGTGCGCTGGTGATAGGGAAAGGTGAGTGACAATGAGAGAATAGGAAGTTTAATATCAGTAATGTTTCGGTTATGGTTATTGGTTTGGTCATGTGGAAGGATGAATGAATAGTCGGTTTGTTAAGCGGAGGATGTATGGTGGAGAGTGTGTTGGGAACCTGACCTTTGGTCTGGGTAGACTCTTCGTAGTTAGATAGATGTGTGATTGAGTCGTGTTAACGAATGTCTGTTTAATTGTAGAAGATATTTATGTGAGTTGTTTAAGGTTATGGCTGAGAATAAAGGTGCATGATGGAAGAGAATGGCGGGGTTTTGTTCGGGGGCATGGTTGTGGCCTCACCTGGGCCAGGGGATGAACCTACATTGACGATTACCATAGTGAGGGTCTCGTTTCGCGGTCCTATGGATGTGGCCTCTTAGGTGGATTTATTTATGTCTGTGATCGAGCTCTCTTCCACTAATTATTTCTGGTAAGAGGTGTGGGCCGGTAAAGGCTGTGCTTTCTTTTCGACGTTTGTCACGTTCTTATAGAGATTTGGCTATTTTTCTTTTTTCCGATGCTTGTCACAGATCACCTTACCCCTCACTCAATCTGTTGGGGCATAAGTGTTAGAAGCGTGAAGAAAGAAGCTATTATTATTATATTAAGTATATATATATCGTATTATAGTAGTTATATATATATCTTATTATATATATAATTATTATATTATAATATATCGTCTCTGTTATATATATGTTTATTATTATCTATTTTATCTTAAGTAAAATGCTTATATATCTATAGTATTATATATTATTTAATTATTATATTATTATTTATATTTATTAATAGTAGTTTATTATACAACTGAACCTCTATCCATTGAATTTGGATTTGGGTGATCTACATTGATAATACCTACTGCAGCAGGGCCTGTTGGTCAGGGAAAGTTGAGTACAGTGCTACATATATTTTCTTTTGACCAATTGCGTGGATTATAATGCAAATGATTTATTATTGTTAAGTTTGATAGCAAGCCCAGCTTCGGTCTCAATTCCTCATTTGGAAATTCTAACACCTGTGGACGTTCATTTTCCCGCATACCTACGACAGGACATACGCTTTTGCCTGAAAATTACATTAGAGAGAGAGTGTGGTGTTGATTTTCTATGTTATAGTACTAAATAGATTGTTTCTGATTGTATTTTAGTGTTTGGGTCTATGTTTTTTAAGATTGTCATGTGCTCTGGGTATTTCATTAAGATTTAGTGTAATGATCACTATTCGTCCTATCAACTGTATATTTATATATTTAACATTCGAAATTTCTAACTCTTACTCAACTTAGTAGGCAATTTTTTTTGTATTTTACCCGTCTTTCCTCAGATTAGGGCCGTATCGTAAGACGAACTTCGCTCCGCTCTCTTCGCTTGTAGAGTAAGTTAGCGAATCTGGAAAAAGACTACTTTTTATTTCCGTATGAAATAATTATCGTCAACATCCATGATAATATATTTATTTATATATTATTTATAGTAATGTATACATATACTCGTATATTTATATATATATATTTTATATATATATATTATATATATCATATTATATTATATACTTTTATTTATTATATTATTATATATAATATTATAATATATATATATATATTCTAATATTATTTATTATAATTTATTACTCAAGGTTTTCCTCATTTCGGATATATTCATAATATAATATACAATAATAAATAATAATTTCAATTGATATAAATATAATTAATATATAATAATAATAATAACAATAATAAATATATAATATTATTTATAATTAATAATAATGGACATGGCACTGATAGAACAACAGTAAACCCTTTAGTATAAACAAACATACCCATTAATATGTTCTTCCTCTTTATCAATCCAAGCCATTCCTTTCGAGTAAATTTATTTGGCCCCAGGTATATAGAGAAGTTACTTTTTAATTAACCCGGTCCTGAAGAGTCACTATCCGGTGACCTAAGGCAACGTTCCAGAGGTAGACAAGGTTCAAAATATCCTTCTCCAATGATGAAGGTAGACTGATTTGCGGACACAAACTGTTTTTGAAAGGGAGATCTTTGGAAAAGTTATAACTTGGGACATCACTGTAAACAGTTAGTTTTTAAACTAAATAGAGGTGAGGAACGTTTAACACATAAGCACAACACTAAATGGAGGCTATAACACATTCGGTATTTCCGCGAACTTTCAACAAACTTTTATTAGAAGTTCAAACATAACTATGTGTGGATGGGTTATTCTAGGCGAATGTTCGTTATTCAGTTGCTTAATGCTTAATTGCCATAAATAATCTAAATGTTCTCCATCACTTGTTGATAAAATGAACACATCATAGCTATATTTGATTTGTCCCTTAATAGTGCCGCTAAAAAAAGTTTCGAATAGAACACGGAAATGCGTGTGTTGCCGAAAAAAAAACAACAATAATTATAATTACCTGACAAATGTTCTTTCCAACAATTGTCTTTTTTTGCATCTCAACAGTGGTGCTGGTTTATACTCTGGTCTCTCTGCGCCGCCTATGGTACGTGATCCGAAACTTCTACTCTACCTAGGATTGTTTATTATGGTCTTCATTGTTGGTGCCCTGAAGAAGGTGACATGAAATTATTGGTCTCTACTTGTAATAGGTGATGGAATTGTTTATGGTATAGATGCTGCTAACGCACGTGATGCACTTGTTGGGTGATTATGGATAGACTAGATCAGCGGATTATTCGTATAGATAGATATAGATAAGGATATAGATAGGATATAGATATAGTGAGAAGATGATGATTTTGGGTTACGTATTACCTTTAATGGTATTGTTAGTGATTTATGACCGTTATAGGGTTACTTCCTTTGTTCATATCGGGGGTTTGGATTCTAGGGTTCTAAGCCATGGTGCATATTTATTGATTCCCCGTCTGTGTTTTGCCGCTCGTGTATATATGTCCCGCACTCACGATATGTTTGATATGAGTTTATGCCTTACTTTGTTTTGAGTAGCTATATATTTTACGTGAGGGTGATTTCACTATCACGTGAGTGTCATATAGGCCTGTACTATATATGTATTCTGACTTCGTTACTAATATCAGTAGTGTCGCTTTTGTTGTCTTTTCGATCCTTGTTCTCTGCACTAGTGGATCTCTGTTTCCTACGCGTGCTTTGCTGCGCGGTGGCGTATGAATCTCCTTATAATAATGTGTGTTGTGAGTGCCTCTACGACTTGAGTGGGATATAAGGCTTTGTACAAGCTTCTCGTTAGTGAGTGTTAAATGGATTGAAACCCCGAGGTAACCTCATCCTACTTCTAGTGGGGAGGGTATGTTTCTCGAGTGGGACGCGTGAAATTATTTGGAGTACTCGTGTGAGAGGCTATAGCCGTGAGTATTAATCTACCTCTAAGCGTTTTTATCCGTGTCCCTTGGTTTGTATACTATGTAGCCGTCTTTACTGGTAGCTAGTGCGCTGGCGGCCCCTCTGTATGTATATACCTGTTCTTGCGGTGCAATATAGGGTCTGTTACGTCCCTATGATTATTATAGTAATGATAGCATCTAACGGGCGTGTATACTGGCGTACGTATTATGCTAGGTCAGGTGCTCACGGTTCTACTTACTAGGTGTGGCATATGTGCACGGTCTAGCTATACTTAGTATATATATACCTGCTTTCCTCACTTATACGTACTTGTATTTTCATAGGTCCCCTATGTGTGCGATATGTATTATTGCACTATTATTATATATTCATCTTGATACTTATGTATATGTACTTGTGGAAATTTCTGTAGTTCACTCACTATGGTGTTTCTGCTGTTTAGCTATAATGTACGCCTCTCCCGATGTGCGCTGCTCCTGTCACCGGCCGTGCTAGGTCAGTAGGGCTTCCACTCTGCTTACTTGACCGTTAGTAAATATGAGATACCCGGTGAGGGCCCTTGTGATCCCTAACTGGGGGGGTATAGTATATATATTATAGTTATATAGGGGGTGAAACGTATAGTATATTTTCGTGGTTATTAGGTATTACCCTCACTGTCTATATATATACTTTTAGTATACTTTTCTGTAAGAATGTGATTGCTATCTGTGGCTTTGGTGCTTACTTTGCATCGACTTATACGTCAACGGCTTATGTGCTTTTAGCCCTATTTAGGCCTGGGCTCTTAGGCGGCGTATACTTGTAAGGGTGCTACGATATTAATATTTTGGTGGAGGTAGCCTTTCTTACTTTCAGTGAGGATCTTTTAATTATAATTCTTAAGCATCATCTGCCGCGTCTCATTTGTCGTCTGATTAGAGGTCTTCCTATACGCACGCTATTGTCATTAAATTAGAAGGAACACCAAAAGAAACAAGCACAAGTGTTTCTTCTGTGCTGTCTGATTATCTGGTGTGTTTCTAGATATACTATACATTTAACGTGAGGTAACACAACTAGCCTGAGGAGAAAATAGTGTACATCAAAAGTGCAAGAACTTTTACCATTACTCTTTCTTGTTGAGTTTGTTTGATATATATATTGGGTAATAGGTGCTTTATGAGTGGTGGATATATCCCGTTTTATTACTATATAGTATATATAGGTCTAATTTGCAGTTGGAGTTGAGTATCTTTCGCACTTATTTCGTTCTTATATAACCTACTATATTCTCACTTAGGTTCAGTACCCTACTATTTATATCTATATCTGTTGGTTCCTCGGGCCGGTGTATGTATGTGTATATATGATTATATACTCAGTTACGTTCGTATACATTATCTGAGCTGGCTAAGTATATATATACTCACTAGTTATTAGATTAGACTAGCTTGCTATTTAGGGGGGTCTCGTATTGCCTAATATGAGTACGGTTCATATCAGTGAGTGACAGTAGCTACGTTGCGTTAACCGTATCACTACACTATAATGTATTCAGTCAGTAGCTCATGAGCTCATAGGTCACGTATGGAGTAGTATTATATAGTAGATATATTATTATGTATATATATATATATATATAATATATATTATATATATATATATTATATAGTATATATATAGTATATATATATATATATATAATATATATATATATATATATATATATATTATATATATATATTATCTATAATTATATATATATATATATATATATATAATATACTTATAAATATATATATTATATATAATATATATATAATATATATATATATGTGGATTATTATATAGTATAGTATATAGTATTTTTATTATGTCTGTTTCATATATATAAATTATAGTATATTAGGATATATACGGTATATATTAAATAAATCACCCACCCCCCAAATAACATTATATTATTATTATGTCAAACTATTCAAATATTAGCCACAAGCCTAGTCACCTTGCCAACAGACAAATGATTAAACGGCTCAAAAAGTGGAAATTCACCAAGAAACCCCCCCCGCCCCTTTCCCCCTTCACTCCCTTAGAAGTATTTAATATTATCAAAAACCTCAAACACTCAAGCATTGGAACCTGACCAAATATCTAATATTCACCTCAAGTGCCTAGGAAGACAAGCTATCATAGTCTAGTCTAACACAAATATTTAACGTTGAATGGCAAACAAATATTCTCCCACCACTTTCGAATCCTATACATTCTAAAACCAAACAAACCTATTTCATTATTCTCTACAACATCCAAAGTATTTGAAAATATTAACCTTAAATAGAGTTTCCCCATTTATCCCCCTATTCCCCATTTATCCCCCTATCAGACTTACAACATTGATTAAAACAAAAACATTCTACTAACAGATCTAACTCAACACATCCTCAAGGGTTTTAACCCAATTTCCCCCACCCTCCCTTCAGCAAGGCATTTGGCACAGTGTTCCGACACCTTTTAATAAACAAATTATTAAACACAGATATAATAATCAAAAATAAAAAAAATAATTGCAAATTTCCTATTCGGACACCACTCTTTCCGTATATACAAATAATATAATGGAGTCTTAAAAGAGCCATTCTGTCACCTTCAGTCTTCAACATCTTTATGCATAGACCTACCCCACCCCACTACTCAATTCATAAAAATTAATAGCTTCGCACACGATCCAATAATCAATGCCCAAAACTCCTCCGTTAAATACCTACAATTAAACATAAACAAATTTGAACAGCTTTTACAATAATAACAGACTGCATTCCCTCTATACCCTACAACCATCTACTAACTAAAACAAAAATATTCCTTATAAAAGTCCAATATGACATGATAAGCTGTCAATTTTACAACAAATCGCACTCAATAGATCACACCTTACACCAAACCCAACCAATTGCACCTAGAAGGGAAAAAATCACACCAACACTATACCCAGATTATTAAACACAATTATGCTCAATTAACTCAAAACGATCTTCGCATATATACATAACACAGTACTACATATTCCCTACAGAACAAGGGTTGGACCTTCAAACTAGAGTAATGCAGTGGCAAAATATCTCGAGGAATCCAGTTTCGCATAGGAGGGGAGCGGGGGCTACAAATTATATATATATAGTTATATATTTATTTAATTTATATATATTTATGAATGCTATATATTATATATAATATATGTAGATAATTATATGATAATATATATATATTATATAAGTATATATATATATATTATATATATAGAATATTATATATATCAATATATATATATATATATTATATATATATATTATATATATATACTATATTATATCGTGGCGCAGGAGGTCGAGTCGCCGACTGTCATACGAGAGGACGCTGGTTCAAATCTCCGCGTAGAAGTTGGAGTTTTAAATATTACCTGGGGGAAGAATAAAAACGTCGACTCGAACCAGGCCCATATCCGTTGGTGGCGCTTTGATTTTGGGATAGCCGGCCTTAAAGTTCGATTTCCTGTGGTCCCCGTGTTACCCCCAGAGGGGAATAAAGCACGTTAAAAAGGTAGTTTTCTTTTAGTTTAATATATATATAATAGTATATATAAATACGATAGTAAATGATAAATGGTCGAATATGTTTTTATAGTAATTTTATATATATATATATAGATTTATTATAGCGGTAATAAATAATGACACAATGCGTGTCGTAGAAGGGACTAAGGGACGGTGCTAAGTTTTGGGGATGGCTGTCCTACTACATCTACCGTTTGCCTGAAAATGTCTTTGTAATGCATGCCTCGGAGAAGATCGGTGATCGCCGTAAGCGGCCTTTATCTTTCGGCGAAAAATGTATGAATCGTATGGATACATGGAAAGTCAGAGGAATAAGAATGTTGAGGATAAGATGAGAGGAGGTGATGGATGTATTTAGACAGGGCAAATATTGATTTGCTCGCTTTGACTGGAAACAAAGATGAAGGAAATGGTGAAAATGAGTGGTGGTGGAAAGGAGAAGAAGGGGGAGAGAAAGGAGTTGCAATTTTGGAGTGGAAGTGACTTGTGTACACGAGCATGGCAGACTTGTGTGTGTGAGTCCTAGGATTCTAATGGTTAAATTTAGTTTGAAAAGGTCAAGGTATGTGTGGTTGTGAGCATGGTCCCAATCGGAAGACAATTTTGATGCAGCCTGAAAAAAGCTAGGATAATCCTGTTTGATGGTTTTGGATGGAGTGAGGCGCAGCGCTTCCGATTGGGTGTGTTGGGGGATCTAAATGGTTACCATAGATGAAATCAGATATTGGTACTGCACAACAGGTGGTTTTTGGGTGTCGGAGAAAATGAAGAATGGTAAGGAAGAACTGATTGACTTCTGGTGAGGAAGAGAGGTTATGTGTGTAAGTAATACTTTTCTTTAAACACAAGAGTTATCCATAAGTACACTAGAGTTTGGTGTAGGTAGAGATGTGGTATCGAAGTGAAAAGTAATGATTGATTTTGTGTTGGTGAATGAAGGGAATGTTGAAAGTAATTAGGTAATATTTAAATCAGTGAAAGGATTAGGAATGGGATTATGGGATCATTGTATGTTGTTCTAATGTAAATTAAGTTAGTGGGGCTGGATGAAGAGGAAGGTGATATGAAAGGAAGTTGGTAAGACATTAAGAGTGAGAATTTAATGTGAACAAGGTATCAGGATAGGGTATACTAAGAGCACTCCGACAATGTGAACAAGTTGAACTGAACAAATCTGGGAGCAAAGTGAGGAAGCAGTTGTTAGCAGGGAAAAGTATGTGGATGTGCTAGTAGGAAGTAAGAAAGTTAACAGTGAGGGGGGGGGAATGAAAGGTGATGCAAGCGTTAAATTCAAAGATAAGCTGTGTTGCATCACGAAGGGCCAAATGCATTAAGTTTCAAAGAAAGATGTTTGGAAGTAATAAAAGTGAGGAAAAAAATGAAATACTAAGGTGCAACGTTAGGAGAAAAGAAGAGGTAAATAACCAATTTGGAAGGAGGATGAATGGGGACTTAGAAGGGAATAGGAGCTCTTCTGGAAAGGAAGCGCGAAAAGGTAAGAATGAGAATAAGGGGAACTGCTTAAAATAATGAATGGGATGGTGCTTTTGTACTGATGGAAATGGATGTGAGGAGTGTGGAAAGAACACTTCGAAGAATCTGTATAATATTAACAGTAATGAAGAGGTGATAGTGAAATGTGTATGGGTTTTTGATGGTGCAAAAAGGAATAGGTTTTTTGGGATGAAGGTCATTAGCAAGGAGGAGGTAAATGGGTAGAGTGAGAAAGTTGAAAGAATGGTAAATCTGCAGAGGTATAGATGAAATTACTGGTGAAATGATCAAGAAACGGAGGCGAGATGGTGATTGATTGGATTTGGAAGTTGTGTTAAAGGCGTTTATGCGAGGGTAATAGGTTCCGAAGGGAGTTGGAGGGAGAAAGCATAATATACCCTATATATAGATAAGGGGTAAAGGGAGATAAGGGGAACTGTAGGATTATAGGGGAATTAGTTTATTTGAGTGTTGTTGAGAAGATACATGCTGGTATTTAAGTCGAAAGAGTGCGTCGAGTGCTGAAGGACTGATTGGTGAAGAATTCAAGGTGCGTTTAGGATGGTAGAGGATTGTGGTGGATCAAATCTTTACATTGAGAAAACAAATGACTGAGAAAAATGAGGGGAGAAGAAGAATTTTATAATTTTATATTTAGGTTTTATGCGATTTGCAACAGGAGTATGAATTAGGATTAATAGGGAAAGCTCTATGGAAGGGTGTTAGTAATATAATGGTTTGGTGGTAGCTTCTGAAATTAGAATCAAAGTATCGTTAATGACGAATAGTGGGAAGCGTGTGGTAAGAATAAATGGGTGTCAAAAGTGATTGTGTTTTAATATAATAGCGGAGTGAGGCAGGGATGTGTTAATGTCTCCTTGGTTATTCATTTGTATATCGATGGGGTTATGAAAGAATTTAGAAGATGGGGGTGGCAAGAAATGGTGTTAGAATTGTGGAGAATGGAGATGGAGGAGGGGCCCTACCTATATATGCGGATGATTTGGTTTTGTAAGGTGAATCTGAAGAAAGTTTGAGAGGAATTGGTAGAGAGATTTGGCAGGGTGTGTAAAAAGGAGGGGTTTGAAAGTAAACGTAGATATGAGTTATGGTTATGGTTATGTTTGGAGGACAGTCCTCGGGGATAAGTTATATGTTGGTTGGTGAGCAGCTGGAACAAGTGTCTGAGTTTAAATATTTAGGATATATGTTGGATGAAAAGGGTACGGGTGATGCAGAGTGTAGTAGGAAAGTTGTGAATGGCAGGAAGATGGCTGGTGCAATTAAATCCTTAGTGGGTGTAAAGGGACTAAGCCGTGGAGGGTGCCCTTCTTATTACATGAGGGTATGTTGTTACCTGTGGTTAAAATGCATTATGTGGGTGGAGACTATGGTCCTGTAAAAGGAGGTATAGATCTAAAGTTCAATATGTTCAGATGGAAAATCTTAGGAGCGTGTTAGGTGTGAAAAGAATTGATAAAATGAGGAATGAACGTATTAGAGAGTTATGTTTGTTGAAGAAAGGGGTAAAGGAAAGAATAAATTAAAAGTTGAGCATGGTTTTGGTGATGCTGGGAAGGGATGATGATAGTCGGTTGGTTAAGTGGATGTATAGTGGTGAGTGTGTTGGGAATCGACCAGCTGGGAGACCGAAGAAAAAGTGGATTGAGTCAGTAAACGAATGTCTGAAGGAGAGAAATGTGAGTTTGGCAGAGGCGAGAATAAAGGTGCATAATAGGAGTGAATGGCGGGGTTTTGTGAGGGGGTATGGTTGTGGCCCACCTGGGCCAGGAGATGAACCCTACACTTGACGATATGCCATAGTGAGGGTCCGTCGTGGTCCGCTCTAGGGTGGATTGTTCTTGACTGCGCGGCTCACTAATGAGGTATAAGAGGGGTGGTAAGGCTGGGCTTTCTTTTCGACTTGTGTCATGTTCTTCTACTACTTCTCTTTTCCGATGCATGTCACGCACCTTACCCCCAGTCTTGGGGAAAAAAAAGGATGATGATGATATATATATTGCAACAATTATGGAAAAAAGTAACATGGATATAATATCCTATCTTGATCAAACAATATATTAGTAATTTTATAGTCAAGTCTGTCCGTCTGCAACAGGACCTTAATTAAACTCAATTTCGCTTCCAGTGCTCATCGTTCTCCATGAAATAAGAAAATGTAAGTAAGTAGTGTCTAAATATCCAGTGAACAGCAGCAAGCATCGTCATGATACATAAAAAGTTTATTCATTACTCATATTTTCTATCCGTCGATAAACTTTTTCATTATCTTAGAAATATCCCGAAAACTGAGTTACCTGAAAATTCAGGTAAAGCCAATTCTCCATTTGATGTTTTAACATCCAATGTCTGTTGATTCCTTGAGCAACATCTCAATTTACATAATTGTTTTTATCATCCATTAGACTTAGATAAAAACAAGATAAAAAAAACTCTCTCGAGTGGTTATATAATAAACAAATAATCACAATTATAACGAGAAAAAAAAGGTAAAATAATTTTATAGTAAACACTTATGTTATAAAAAACAAAATACTAAGAAACACTACTATCAATGCAGGAATAGGCTACCAAATATTCAAAAAGCGTATGAAAATATAAATCAACTTGGTATAATTATTATATAGGTACACTTTAATAAAACGAAAGCAAAGCATTTGAAGATAACGTATTTAAAATATAAAATATATTTGCATTCAAATTCTTAAGCATTTAAAATATAAATATATTCACAGGCATTTTCTTTTTTGATATTGTAGCTAGTCAAATTTCTTTTATAAAGTATTTACGTAAAAAAAAATTATTAACTGCAACACAGCAACTGATGATGGTAATTAAGTGAGCTTGAAGATCAATCAAATTATCAACGATGTTAATTATAATAAAACTCTGGGTCAACCAAGAGATATAGCTAAACCCTTTACTATGTACGATATGTACTGGATGCCATTTACTCGTGAGAAAATTACACCCAATGTGGACAATACTAACGACCGTACAGAACTGTTTATGCAATGTACACTGCGTATGATCACTCACGTTTAAACTAATTAAAGAGGTTTTCCTCTAGCTCAATAAGCATAAACTATATATCGTGTATAGTTTTCTGTGTAGCACAGCATACAACATTAAAATTTTTATACAGAAAAAGTAAAGCAATATTACAATTTTTTTTATACTCCTCAAAAAAGATCATGATTTAATAATTCAAACCGTATAATATTTTAAAATAATATTAAAACTATAAATTAGTCGCACCAAATTAACTGGCATCTCGGAAAATATGAAATGAATTTTTTCCAATAAAACATATAAATATGGACTCTGCCATTCCTGCAGGACCTAGATACCTGTTTTAATAATTCAAAGTTAAGTAAATGCCTGTTTTTATTCATGATACTGTCATATTTTCTAAGATAAGGGTGAGATATACTCCAACTGAATACAAAATTTTAAAAAAGAAACATCAATATATAAACAGCAGCTCGTTGAATGGGAAATTCCTACGCCTTTTCACCAGAAAATAAACCCAGAAGGGAACTTACAGATACACTTGCCTCTGATAATTTTTCAGGTTTAATAATATAATCACATGTCCCACCAAAAACTTTTAAGTAAAAGTGGGGAATTTATACTGACAACAAAATAAGTTAATGAACAACTAATACAAATTTCATTACAACAATTTTCAAAAATAAAAATATTTTTACAAGTGGTTAAATAATAAAAGCAACCAACAAATCTCTCACTGATCACTAGCTTCAATAAACAGAAGAGGAAGAGACAAAGTGTAGTGGATATACTTAAAAATCAACAGGAACAACGCAAGGGCCTACAAGCATTTATAGCTATTTAAAAATTTATATCACCAAAATATCAAAACCTATCAACCAAATAATAATAATAATAATAATAATAATAATAATAATAATAATAATAATAATAATAATAATAATAATAATAATAATAATAATAATAATAATAATAATAATAATAATAATAATAATAATAATTAAATAAACAAAAACTGCTTTTTCCTATTACATTTTAAAATATATTCTAAACTGAATTTGAATCGGAAAGTTAAGTGGACAATGAAAACAAATCATTTTTTTTTTTTTTTTTTAATACATTTTTTTAAATCTAAAGTTTCTTAAAATTCAAAACTAGTCAAATTTTCCTCCTTTAACAACAGCATTTCAGATATTAGAAGCATTAATGTGTATCAAGGAATTATGGAAATAAACATGCATTTATGCAAGTTCTCTTCAACAATGTTCACTCTTAAATTCTCTAAATACTTTCTTAAATGAGGGATTCTCCTTCGAAACGCTAGATTAATTAGCTTTTGGGGGGATGGGGGTGAAAGGGAGCTTTTGTTGCCTGCAATAACAAACTAAAATATCCTAATTTTTCTCATACTTTCTTGTGAGAGTTTGTGAGAACTTATTTTATTTCAGAATTTCAACAAAATTGAGTAAAAAAAACAATAATCAAGTAAGAAAGAAGCGTTAATATAGCTTTTATTTTATTATTATTATTATTATTATTATTATTCTTATTCTTATTCTTATTCTTATTATTATTATTATTATTATTATTATTATTATTATTATTATTATTATTATTATTATTATTATTATTATTAAGAATACAATAAAGGAACACTAACTGCAAACTGATGTTAGAAACACCTCTACCTTTCTGTAGAACCTGCTTTTAAGATGCTGAAGGAAAGTGAGGCTGTGTCTGTCGAAAATGTCATTATGGGCCTTAGTTTGGCAATTCTAATCCAAAAACAAGAAATATGCAAATAAATAATTGAAAACTTTGACTTTTATGCATAAAAAAAACACACTATTTATCTTTTTATTTATTATCTGGTAATCAAACGGGAAAAAAATTTGCTGAAACTTAACAATTATCAACTTGTACAAATGTACAATACAGTTTTAAATAGTTTTAATACTTTAATATGACCATTAAACCTATCTCATCGGGCAGTATAGTAAGAAAACTACTAATCCAACTTTGAAGCCTGCTTCTACTTTTTAAAAACGATCCTGACTGCAGATTACATAATATATCTCAAGTTTAATTGACTCCAACAAGACTGCAGATTACATAATATCTCAGGTTTGATACGCTCCAGCTCCAATGCAATTAATCTTACATTTATCCACAGAATTTAAATAAGAATCTTATTTTACTTGAAAAGGACCACAAGTTGTGGGCTCCAGGTTTCTCTAAAAGCATATCTTCATAAAAAAAAAATTCAAATATTTTGACATATATATAACTTTTAAACCTGAACCAATATTTTTTGGCATTTCTGCACATGATGTCCTTTTTTAAATAAAATTAAGTATTTGAAATTTTATAATTTCAAATTTTTTCACGGCATTTATTCATTTTTTTTTTGTAATAACATGATAAAGTAGTTAAAGCAAATATCTACTGTATTTTTTTTTTTTTTACAGAGATAAACACCACCGCTCACGGGCAGAGCCCTAATCAAGGAGGGGGTGTACTCGATTAACGTCCGAGCAGGAGGGAGCCAAGCCCAAGGAGAGAATAGCTCACATTCTCCCACCCGACCAGTTAATATATAATATAATATAATTACACTAAATAATAGGAAAAATTATAAAATTCTCTGAAATTATAAACATATTAATAACAATTTACCTAAAAAAGAATCTTATTTTATATTAAGAATATATGAAAACCTTGTCTAAAGAAAAAATTGAAAATTCCAAGAAAATATATTTAGTGTCAAAAAAATGAGAGAGAAGAAAAGAGAAGAGAAAAAAAGAAAAGAAAAAAAAGAAAAGAAAAGGAAAGGAGAAGAGAAGAGAAGAGAGAAGAGAAGAGAAGAGAAAAGAAGAAGAGAAGAGAAGAAAAGAGAGAGAAGAAGAAGAGAAGAGAAGAGAAGAGAAGAGAAGAGAAGAGAAGAGAAGAGAAGAGAAGAGAAGAGAAGAGAAAAAGAGAAGAGAAGAGAAGAGAAAAGAGAAGAGAAGAGAAAGAGAAATTAAAAGAGAAGAGAAAAAAGAAGAGAAGAGAAGAGAAGAGAAGAGAAGAGAAGAGAAGGGAAGAGAAGAGAAGAGAAGAGAAGAGAAGAGAAGAGAAGAGAAGAGAAGAAGAAAAGATGAAGAGAAGAGAAGAGAAGAGAAGAGAAAGAAGAGAAGAGAAGAGAAGAGAAGAGAAGAGAAGAGAAGAGAAGAGAAGAGATGAAAAGATGAAAAGATGAAAAGAAGAAGAGAAGAGAAGAGAAGAGAAGAGAAGAGAAGAGAAGAGAAGAGAAGAGAAGAGAAGAGAAGAGAAGAGAAGAGAAGAAAGTTAAGAGGAATAGAGGAGAGAGGAAGAGAAAAGAGAGAGAGGATGAAAAGAAGAGAGAAGAGAAGAGAAGAGAGAGAAGAGAAGAGAAGAGAAGAGAAGAGAAGAGAAGAGAAGAGAAGAGAAGAGAAGAGAAGGAGAAAAGAAGAGAAGAAGAGAAGAAAAGAAGGAGAAGAGAAGAGAAAAGAAAAGAGAAGAGAAGATGAAAAGAGAAGAGAAGAGAAGAGAAGAGAAGATGAAAAGATGAAGAGAAGAGAAGAGAAGATGAAAAAATGAAGAGAAGAGAAGAGAGAAGAGAAGAGAAGAGAAGAGAAGATAAGAGAAGAGAAGAGAAGAGAAGAGAAGAGAAGAGAAGAGAAGAGAAGAAGAAAAGATGAAAATCATAATGGAAAACTTAGACAATATAAGATAATCTGAAGTGAAAAAGAAGAAGAGAAGAGAAGAGAAGAGAAGAGAAGAGAAGAGAAGAGAAGAGAAGAGAAGAGAAGAGAAGAGAAGAGAAGAGAAGAGAAGAAGAAAAGATGAAAAGATGAAGAGAAGAGAAGAGAAGAGAAGAGAAGAGAAGAGAAGAGAAGAGAAGAGAAGAGAAGAGAAGAGAAGAGAAGAGAAAGAAGAAGAAGAAGAAAGATGAAAAGATGAAGAAGAGAAGAGAAGAGAAGAGAAGAGAAGAGAAGAGAAGAGAAGAGAAGAGAAGAGAAGAGAAGAGAAGAGAAGAGAAGAGAAGAGCATTAATTAATATTGAATAATTTTGAACAAGTCATGAACTCTCAATTCTCTTGAATTTTGAACTGCTCAAAAAACTAAAGAATTAATGAAGTAACAAGGAAGCCTGGATAATAGCCACAAACAGAGATTGAAGAAATGATATTTAATGAAAAAGATACAGATATTGCATTATGATAACGTTTATTATTGAGGAATACCAGGACAGAAAATGTGGTAAATAAAATGAAATCCTTAAGGATCGTGGACAAAGTATAAAATCGAAGTAGTTCCTGAGCAACCTGTAAACTATGGAACTAAGATATTAGACAAGTGTGAATTTTTTTTTTTTTTTTTAAAGGATGATTATCATCTTTTACATTAGTTTTTCCTAAAGTGTGCGCGGCATGGGTTACAAATATTCCACAAGGTACGTAATATTATGCCCAAACGTAAAAAATCTTAAATTTAACATTGCAAGAACAATGCACCATTAAAAATACAATTATTTTTCAAAAAAATATGCCTAGTTATTCCGAAAATAATCATGGTGCTTTGCTTTAAATGTTTTTTTTTTTTTTTTTTAATTAACACCATTTTAAATTTTAAAAATTAAATAATGGTTCTTACAGATTAGGGATTTCTTTACGCACATAAAAGTTTCATACAAGAAAAAAATGCAGGTAACAGGTATTTCTCATATAGTGATGTATTGAAACCCTTCACTTATCTATTTGCAGTGCCAATTTAACCTTGAACTTAATTACAAACTTTACATAGGTTTATAAAACAAGTTCACGAATTTCTAGAAAACGAGTGAGATGCAATTATACAATTATTAATACGACATTCATTTAATAAACCACTAAGGAATTAACTCTAACTTCAGAATAAAAAAGTAAAGATTTAATTTTCTCTTCACAGTAGTTTACTCTATGAACAATCTTCCTTTATATAAATTAGATTACAATAAAATTAAAAAAAAAAAATTTTTTGTTGTTATCATTAGACTCGTAGGATTTACTTATTTATTCACGAAAGAGTAAAAAAAACGAAAAAGTGGAAAACAAAAAAAGATCGGAGAGCAAAGAAAATGGCTTTAGAAGAAATAAAACTGATATGAAAAGATAAGATGGAGAAGGCCAAATGAAAAATCTGAAGGAAACAGAAGAAAGGAATGAGAAGCGAAATGAGCAGAATAAAAAACTAAATTATATGCTGCAATAACTTAATAGTGATTATGGAGGGAAAATATTTAATTTCATGACATGCAATCTGACAAGAGAAAAAGGAATACGACCTAAATATATATATATACAGTATTTTACGAAAAGTATTATATACATGTATAAATCGGGATTGTGCAATTAACCTAAAAAAGAAAAGTCAAGGCGGAGGGGAATGGAAGGAGTAAACACATTATTAAGTTTTATCCTTGGTGCAATATTGCCTTCCCCAGAGTGGACAAATAGATAGGATTAAAAGACGCATTAATAATAATAATAATAATAATAATAATAATAATAATAATAATAATAATAATAATAATAATAATAATAATAATAATAATAATAATAATGTGGTAGCCTGGTTTGGGTCCCAAAACCACCTATTTATACCTTAAGAATGCTACTGCATACCTCAGATTTCTGGTACCTGTTTGCGCACCTCACCCCAGTTCTGGGGAAAAGGTGGAAGCTAATAATAATAATAATAATAATAATAATAATAATAATAATAATAATAATAATAATAATAATAATAATAATAATAATAATAATAATATTAATAATAATAATTGCTCACCGCTTCTCTCCTAAGTTGAATAAAAAACTGTTTTCTCTTGAACGACACCTTCATGATTTTGGCCCAACTAAAAGTATTTATTTTGATACCATTTTGAATAACAACCAAACCTGATGACGTCACACCAATGTCGAGGTCGCGGTTTGTTGAGTCCTATAATAATAATAATAATAATAATAATAATAATAATAATAATAATAATAATAATAATAATTAATGAAATATAATATAATAATAATAATAATATTAAAATTACTTCAGTGAGTAAAAAAATAAAAGCCCAAGAAGTGTAGAAGAAAGTTTGTTGAATGGCAAGAAGGTGGCTGGTGCATTAAATCCCTTGGTGAAATATAAAGGGACTCGAAAGTCTTGAAGAGTTGCACTGGGGTCTTTACATGAGGGAGTGTTACCTTGTTATTGTATAGTAAAGTGAGCACTATGGTACTGGAACAAGAAGTATAGATCTAAAGTTCAATGTGTTCAGATGGACAATCTTAGGGGCATGCTAGGTGTGAGAAGAATTGATAAAATGAGGAATGAACTTATTAGAGAGTTGTGTGGTGTGAAGAAAGGGTAAATGAAGATGGGATGAACATATGAAAGTATGTTGAGATGGTTTGGTCTTGTGGAAAGGAAGAATGATATTCGGTTGGTTAAGCGGATTTATAGGTGGCGAGTGTGTTGGAGACCGACCGGCTGGGAGAAACCGAAGAAAAAAAGTGGATCGAGTCAGTAAAACGATGTCTAGAAAGGAGAGAAAATAAGTGAGTTTTGGCAGAGACGAGAATAAAGCTGCATAATAGGAGTGAATGGCGGGGTTTTGTGAGGGGGTATGGTTGTGGCCCACCTGGGCCAAGGGATGAACCCTTACACTGAACGATTTACCATAGTGAGGGTCCGTCGGTCCCGTGAAGCTCTAGGGTGGATTTTCTGTCTGCGACGAGTTCTCACTAATTAATGGTACAGAGGGGGCGGTAAGGCTGGGCTTTCTTTTCGACTTTTGCCTTATTCTTCTACTGCTTTTCTTTTCCGAATGCTGTAACGCACCTTACCCCCACTCTTGGGGAAAAGAGGAAAATGAAGAAAGAAGAAAGATAATAATAATAATAATAATAATAATAATAATAATAATAATAATAATAATAATAATAATAATAATAATAATAATAATAATAATAATAATAAAAACAGAAAATATTGGTAAAACTTCTTAAAATTTAGGGAAAATCCCAGAAGTATAAGGAATAAAGCAGTTATGGTAACTATTAATGATAATAAAATCAATATTCATAATAATTTTTACATAAATATGAAGGATATAATGTTTGTCGAAACCATTTATAGTTAAGATTAATAACAATTTATGTAAATATTAGTCATTATATGGTATCCCGCTGGAGAATATACTAAATCTAGTGAACCAACTCACAACCCTTAGCAGCACCTTGCACATTTTTATATCAGGTTTGCGAAGTCGGTAAATATCTTTTACCAGCTCCATCTATGGACTCCTTTACTCTAAAAATATTTTTATATTCAACTGCGGCTCAATACAAAATATTTTGGCTCCAGCTCCACTCAAAACCTCTGGCGACTTAGCTTCCCCCAAGCCCGCAGCCCTCTTTTACTCTTTCATACTCACAAAAAAATAAATCTGAAAAGGATCTTGAACTGCTTAATGAATACTTACTCTTGCTTTATGAACATCAACACCATATAGATCTAATCTCTTCGCGTGGTCCAAGTAATTAAATTCAGCGTCTGATGGCGACTGACCTCTGTCAAAGACAAAGAAATGATCCCTATTGTAAATTACCAATCAAAGAATAATAATGTAAAAATTTTAAGATCCTCTAATCGTTAGTGATTTTTAAAATCAATTACAATTATTGCAATTAAATTGCAATATAAATTAATAACATGATAAAGAATTAATTGCTATAGGAATAATATACATTATTAACATTTAATTAAAGAAAATATACTAATCATTGAGAGAGAGAGAGAGAAGAGAGAGAGAGAGAGAGAGAGAGCAGACAAGAGAGAGAGAGAGAGAGAGAGAGAGAGAGAGAGAGAGAGAGAGAGAGAGAGAGAGAGAGAGAGAGAGAGAGAGAGAGAGAGAGAAGAGAGAGGAGAGAGAGAGAGAGAGAGAGAGAGAGAGAGAGAGGAGAGAAGAGAGAAAGAGGAGAGAGAGAGAGAGAGAGAGAGAGAGAGAAGAGGGAGAGAGAGAGAAGAGAGAGAGAGAGAGAGAGAAGAGAGAAGAGAGAGAGAGAGAGAGAAGAGAGAGAGAGAGAGGGAGAGGAGAGAGGAGAGAGAGAGAGAGAGAGAGAGAGAGAGAGAGAGAGAGAGAGAGAGAGAGAGAAGATTTAAAGAGAAAGAGTGATAGAGAGAGAGAAAGAGAGGAAAAAGGATGAGAGAGAGAGCGAGAGAGAGAGAGAGAGAGAGCGAGAGAAGAGGAGAGAGAGTGAGAACAGTGAAAGAGAGAAGAGAGAGAAGAGAGAAACTGTTAGAGAGAGAGAGAGAGAGAGAGAGAGAGAGAGAGAGAGAGAGAGAGAGAGAGAGAGAGAGAGAGAGAGAGAGAGAGAGAGAGAGAGAGAGGAGAAAAGAGAGAGAGAAGAAGA
>JABUQX010103663.1:40000-50000 GCA_015478945.1 Trachelipus rathkii
ATATATAATATATATATATATATATATAAGTATATATATAATATATATATAATATATATATATATATTATATATATATATATATAATATATAATATATATATATACTATATATATATATACTATATATATTATATATATATATATATATATATTTAATATATATAATATATATATAATTATTATATATATATATATATATATATATATATATATATAATAGTATATATATTATATAGTATATATATATATATATATATATTATATATATTATATATATTATATATATATATATATATATAATTTTCATAGCACTTATGTTTTGCACTGTATCTGTAATATGCTTTATGCTTTTATGTTTTTACTTTGTTTATATTTTGTGTTTTATACCTCACCTCCCCTGCAGTAAGAAACACTTCAAAAACTGCTCCAGTCACCCACAAGCCAAAACCATCAAGGCAAACCTCCTCCTCCTCCCCCCGCCCCAACATCTCAACTTCTCTGTGCCTAGATAATAAAAACTTAATCCTTGTCACTCCAATTATGCTTAAACAATCCGGCGAAATACACACTAACCCGGACCCATCCAAATACAAATGCCTCATTTGCAACAAAAACATCACATGAAAACAACCATCTACAAAATGTTCCCACTGCAATAGATGGATCCATAATAACAAATGTTCCCCTTTCTAAAACCTCCCCATTTCATAACAATTTAAATAATAACTATAAAAATACTCCACATGAACATAAATGGCTTGAACAACAAACACTCTGAAATATCAACCTTCCTCAATAAACATAACATTGGCATAGCTCTAATATGAGAAGCCCACACACACCACAAAATACCCCAAAATCACCATTTTATGGATATGACTCCGTTTACTCTGACATTCAACCAGAAAACCATACTCTAACACTAATCAAAAACAACAAATCCTACCTTAACACCACAACTGAAACCATCAACTTAAATGATCCAATCATTAACATTTACTATCCTTATCAAAAATATCTCCCACAACATAATAAATATACATAGTCCCTCATCTCACATCTCAACATTGTCTGAAAAATTACAAACCCAACTAAAACCCTATCAACACAAACAATTTAATAATGGGAGGCGACTTCAACCCTAAACACAACCTGATACAGAGAATATCCTTCAGATAACTGAGGAATTCACATTCTCAATGAGCTTGATTCTTTAAAAATATATTAAACTTCAACAACCTTCCCACCCGAATCCCTCACCAAACAAACCCAACCAAGATATCTCCTGACATCACTTTCTCCTCTCCATCTCTCTATACCAACACCACATGGATAACAGAAATTGATCTCCCATCAAACTACATTCCAATAATAATCACATAAAATACAACAAAAATGCTCAACCCAAAAATAATTTCAACCTTTACAAACAGCAAAAAAGCAAACTAGCAGAAATTCACCCAATACATCGAATCACACCTTCCTCCACTAGAAATTAGTAATTCCCACACTCTACATAAAGTCATAGATAATCTCACCAAAGTAGTCTAAAAAGCCTCCAACCTTTACCTACCAAAAGTCCACAGAAAACACTACATCATCTCAATATCCCACCAGAAATTGGTAACTTGATAAAACAAAGAAATACTATTTGGCAACAAAAACCATATACTCCAGATTGACTGTAAAAATGACCTCTTTAAACACATAAATCTCCAATTTGATCTCCACCCATAAAATAGAAAAATTCAAGAAACACCTAATAGACAATATTGGTAAGTCTGAAGAAAAAAGAACATGGCAAGTAATAAAACGTCTCCATAACTCTCAAAGCAACGCTCCACCCACAAACGAAGCTTTATGAGAACAAAAATTCTCTCCCTCTCTTCCCCCAAACAGAGATGCAATATCCTTGCACAACACTATTCTAATATCTCCAACAAACCTAACCACTCAAATAATAGAAAAATAATATGTAAACTCAAAAAAATGTAATTAGAAATCAAATTTAACCCCTCCTCCCCCATTTTCTACACAAGAAATAACAATACTTATCAAAACCTTAAAAAACTCCCCAGCTTCTGGCCTGGACAACATCTCTAATCTACACATACCTACGGCTATATCTTTGATTACAAATATCTTCCAACAAATCCTGGTATTTTAAATATATTCATCATCCACACTGGAAAAAAGCAATTATCATACCCAAACTAAAACCCAGAAAATATTCCAACCCCCACTTCTTCATACCGACCCATATCCCTTCTTCCCTCCTTGTGCAAACTAATGGAGAAGATAATACTCACCAAACTCCAACCTAATTTTCACTCCTCAAATCACCAACATGGCTTTAAAAAATCCCATTCTACCTCAACAGCCCTAACAAATATCACACAAAACTTTGTAAACGGCTTAAACAGAACATCATCCCATAGAACAATACTCCTAGCTATTGACATTAGTAAAGCCTTTGACACAGTACATAGACACATTCTCATCCAAAAAATTATAAATTCTCTCTTCCATAACAATTGCAAAAAATACTTATCTAATTTTCTATCTGGATGAACTGCTCAGGTATCTAGCAAACAAAAAATCTCAAACAGTAAAACTAAGAAATGGAGTCCCCTAGGAAGTCATCCTATCTCCATTTCTGTTTATCCTCTTTACAGCTGATATCCCTACCCCCCAAACTTCCAATTCGGAACTAATAACCTAGGCAGGTGACATACTATAACCATATCAGACCCCTCAGTACCCACTGCCACAAATCTAGTTCAGATTTACCTAAATCACCTAGAAGCTTGGATATCTTTCAAAAGAATGTCACCCTCTGCAGAGAAATCATCCATAATTTTGATCCTCACAGACAGACACCAATCATCCCTTCACCCACAAGTAACCCTAAATTACTCCATCATCCCCCTAAACAAAACAACTGAAATAATCAGAAAAACCTTCAACACCCACTTCACCTTTATACCTAACATTCAAAACATCATAATTACAGGAAACAAAAAATTAAATGTCTCACAAACTCTATCTCAAATCAGCTTCAGCAACAAAATAACCACCCAGTCAACCACATTCAAACAATTGTCAAGAACAATCAACTATGGACTAACCTCATCTACTAATAGAATTAAATTACAATAAATACAAAATACCGCCCAATGAACAATCACAGGTTGTCTAAAAACCACCCTACATCTACATGAAGAAACAGAAATTCTCCCCATTTAGGATCATCTAGATATGATAGGAACCCAATTCTACACGAAGAAAAGATCTTGACCCTTCCCACTGATGTAATAACTACCTGCAAGAACACACTATACATCCTTTAAGATCCCTTCCCTCTTCCGCTGCCCTCTCCTACGGCGAACCCTTTAGAACCTTCCCCTTCCTCCAAATAACACTCAAAGCACATTCAAACGCACTTAATACAGCAATACATGAACGACTGCCCACCAAACCACCTCAATCTCCTGACCCCTTGAAATATCTTCAACTCAAAATATACTTCCACGAAAGATGCAAATCACACTCTCTAGATTAAGATCCAGGTATCATATATATATATATATATATATATATATATATATATATATACAAATAAGATCTATTTATCCTTCTTCTTCCTCTCTCCTTTTTCATCTCTTCTTTCAGATGTCATTTTTCCTCTTCTTCTTTTCCCTTCTTTCTTTTCTTCAGCCCATATAAATATAAGGCAAATACAGGTGATAGCAGCTGGCAAGGAAGGCGCAGGCATATACCAGCAGTATAGTTATATATATATATATATATATATATATATATATATATATATATATATATATATATATAAGTATATATATATTATATAGTATACAATATATAGTATATATATATGTTATATATATATATATATATATATATATATATATATATATATATATATATATATATATATATATATATATATATATATATATATATAATCAATAATAATTATAGTTCCTATTGAACCTTGTTCTTATCAGGAAGCACAAAAGCCAGGAAGATAAAAACATTTTTGGTCAACGAATGGTTTACCAAGGACCATCATCAGGTCCTAGAGAGGAAGCTTCCATATAAAGAAACTGATCATATATATATATATATATATTATAGTATATATATACATACATACAGTATATATAGGCAAAGGCAATAGCGTATGTTGCTGCTGGCTGGTTAATTGCAGCGAAAGATTCGTTCATGCTTGTATATATTATTGAGCAGCAAAGGGAAGGTTGGAAGCAGGCATATGGCTGGTTGGCTGGCAAACAAGGCTGGTTAGAGATATATATATAAGCGGGCTGGTTATTATTATTATGCCTGGCTAAGGTTGAGCATATATTGCCATACATACATATTGGCACATATATATATATGCTATTATTATACTGGTATGCAATACATACAGGTTGGCTATATATATTATGCCATATATATACATATTATTATTGCTATTATTATGTATTATTATTATTATTATTGATACGTTATTGGTTGATACACATATTACGTATTACACATTATATATATTATATATTATATTATATATATTATATTACATATATTATTATATATATATTATATATTATTATATTATTATTATTATATATATATTATTAATATTATTATTATTATTATTATATACATATTATTATTATTATTATTATTAGATATTAAATATATAATATTATTAAATTATTATTATATACAATGATAAACTTTTAATATTAATATTCTTATTTTAAATATATATATATATATACATATATATATATATATATATATATATATATTATATATATATAGAGAGAGAGAGAGAGAGAGAGAGAGAGAGAGAGAGAGAGAGAGAGAGAGAGAGAGAGAGAGAGAGAGAGAGAGAGAGAGAGTGCATAGGACCCCCCACGGCACAAAAAGAAATGGCTACGATAGGTTTTAAATTCAACTCTGTGGGTGGATCCTAGCATAATTTTTTTAATGCATGTCTAAGAAAAAAAATTATTTAAATAATATCATACAGAATATTCAGTTTTTGAATCAAGGAAAAAATTGAACTACTAATTAATTATTTATTGAAGCGGGGCGATTCAGGTAGGCATGGGATAATCTTTTAGAAGGTGTTATGAACTATTATTGTGTAGAGAAAGTTGTCCGGACGTCATTCTTCCCCGTGTTCTGAGGGAGTGTGCAACTGAGATGACGCCTGTTCTTGTTCAACTCTACTCTCTCTGCCTTAATACTAATATTTTTTATCAATGCTGGAAGCGCGCATATGTTCAGCCGATCCCGTAAAGGGAGCCGTTCTGATCCTTCAAACTTTCGTCCTATAGCTCTCACTTGCATTGTGTCTAAAATCTTTGAAGCTTTTCTTAACTCTCATTTCCTGGATCATTTGGAGTCTCATTCCCTTCTTTTCGAGCATCAGTATGACTTTCGAGGTTCAAGGTTAACTGGTGACATACTCTCCTTTCTAACTGACTTACGATCTTCTGCCCTTAGGGACTGTGGGAAGTCTTGTGTAGAGGCACTTGATATATCGAAAACTTTCGACCGAGAATGGCAAGCGACACTACTCTCTACTTTCCTTACCTTTGGGTTTCCTACTACTCTTTGTTTACTCTTATCCAGTTTTCTCTCTGACCAGCTCCTTATCAGCACTCGTAAATGGAGCGACCTCTTCCTCATTTCCTGTTAATTGTGGTGTTCCTCAAGGTTCTGTTTTATCTCCAATTTTATTCTTACTTTTCATCACCAATCTCCTCAGCTGAACTTCTAACTCTGTTTACTTTTAAGCCGATGACTCAACTGTCCATTCTTTCACTCATTTCAGATCTGATCTCTCTTTTGGATTTAGAATTTCCTTACTTTTACAAATTCCGATTCTATTTTTGCGATTCTGGATGAGATTTCCCGGTGAGGTCACAGCATTCTTGTAAAATTCAACTCTTAAAAAATCTCAACTTCTTTGTAGTTCCTCCTCAAAAACGCCTCCCAACTTTCCTATCTCCTTCGACGGCTCTAACGTCTCACCTGTGAGCAACATAAACATTCTTGGTCTGAACATAAACAATATATTGTCTTTGAAACCTCACATTACAACTGTTGTTAAGGTGACCTCAAAGAAGCTGGGGTTTTGTTTAGGCTTCAGGAATTTTTTTCCTCTGAATAGCTACTCCAGTTATATATTAACATTATTCGCCCTTGTTTGGAGTACTGTTCTCACATTTTGGGAAACTCTGACCCCACCCTTCTTTTGGATAGGGTTGAGTCTAAGGCTAAGAGACTGATAAACTGCACCCTACTTTCTAACTCCATGGTCCTTCTATCTCGTGACGTTGGAGCACTATCTAATTTCTATAGGTATTATAACGGCAGGTGCTTGAGGGAATTAACCTCTCGTATTCCACCACCATTTCCTCGCCCTCGTAGCACAAGGGGTGTCTTACTCCTTACTCTAGCATGAATTTTGTGTGAGCATTGAAAACTCCGGAATCGCCTGTTGTGGAGCCTCCTTCTTTCCAGCCATCTCTGTTCTGTGAAACTCTTTGCCATCATCTGTTTTTACTGCTGTATTTAATCTTTCTTTCCTAAGCTCATGTCTGCTCCCACCCGAAGTTTAGTTTGAGTTAAGTTTGGGCTCGGGTGGGCTTTCCATATTCTAATTTATGTCCCCTCCTTGCGAGGGCTCTGCCCATGAGTGGCTGACAATCTGTAATATATATATATGTTGTTATTATATATATATATTATTATTGGTTATATATATATATATAGTATATATATATATATATATTATAGTATATGTTATTGAGCATATATATATATATATATATATATATATATATATTATATTAAGTTGTTATATTATTGTTATATTATATATATATTGGAGCATATATATATATTGCTATTGCTGGGTTGCTGAATATATATATACATACAATATATATATATATATAGTTAATATATATATATATATATATATATATATATAATATTTTTAATTTTTATTAGAAAATGAAAATAATCACGAATCCTATTACCAACCCTTTTAATGTGAAGCTTCCTAAATAACATTTTGTTAATGTCGAGAATAAGAATTTTTCCTTTATTTACAGAAAAACTTCAACCGTTGAAGTAAATATGAAAGTTTTCGAATGATTTGAAAGAGAAATTTGAATAGTTATATTTTTGAGAGTTAATGTCGTTAGGTTAAGGCAACTCACCCGATATATCCTATCTAGGTGATCACGTAAAAGCAAAACGCTTATAATTAGAATTAATTCTAGAAACCACGAGGGTGCATGTTTGACATAGAGCTTGTGACTGCTGAATTAGAGATTTGGCTGAGAAGATTGATTGTGAATTCAAAATAGAAAATGCTCAAGTGGCAGAATTATTATTCTTTAAAAAACGCCGCCATTGGCAAGGAAAGAAGAAGTTCGTCTGTGACACCCTCCAATATGGAATGATTTGAGAGAAAAACTAGACACGAGTCAGCAATATTAAAGGACAAATCTGAAGGAAGAGAGCGTAAAGAACATGATATATCATTTATATTTTCCAAATACTTGGATTTGTCAAACTCTATTGGGCAAAACCTTTTACGACAGGCGGTAGATCCCAGATTAATTAGACAGGAAAAGATGCCACCAATCAGCCTTGCCCACCGGAATCCACACATATGGTCAAAAAGAATACAATTAAAATTCAAATAAATGAAAATATGATAAAGGATCGTACTGTAAGTAGATTATTAGTGAAAGGTATAGGGCAATATGTGGGGTGCTCAGAAGGACGACCATTCATGAAATTGGACGGAAATTTGGGTGCTTTCAACATTGGAAGAAATTACTATTCATTTCAACCAAAATATTGGATTTCAACCCTATCGTGACAGCTTTCTTGTGGGTTGTGTACATAAAATAAAAATAAAAATAAAAATAGTGTATATATATATATATATAGTATATAGCATATATATATATATTATATATATATATATAGGCAGTATATGCATATATATATATGATATATATGTTATATATATATATATATAGCAGTTATATATATATATATATGTTAATATACACTATCCATATACATATACATATTATACAGCAGTGATATATATATTTTCTATCCGTCTTATATTACTTTTATATCAGCTTTTTATCGCTATATGAATGACAGAAAAACTTATATATAGATATGTAATATTATTAGTACATATATATATATGCACACAGCAAGGAAGGTTAGTATATATACAGCAGGCTAGCTACATGAGCAGCATTGTTGTTAATGGCTGAGCAAAGATATATATACTCATATATGTTGGTATAAATATATTGCTGCTGGCTGGATATACATATATATTAAGTTGAGTTAGCTGGCTATATATGCTGGCTATATATATACATATGTATACATACAAAAGAGCATATATATATATACATATATTTATATTATATATATATTAAGTTATATATATATATATAGCAGCAAAAATGAGATATGTTATATATATATATATATATATATAATTATATATATATATATATATATATATATATATATATATATATATATATATATAGGTGAAGGTTACCATAAAGGAAGGAAAAAAACTTAGGATTAGGAAAGTTTATTTAGAAGAAAGTTTACTATATATATGTAGAACATGAAAAGCAGTGTATTTAAAGAAAAATTTTTTTATTTACTTATAATTAGTTTAGAGACGCATGCGAATGTAGCTTAGATCGTGCAACATTTAACGGCTTCAGTGAGTTTATATTTATTTGGCGAACCCGTAAGATGATGGTCACGACACCAGGCCTCTCTCTTCTGATAGGCTTGCGTCGCGGGCCTTCACTGCCTCTCTCATGGGATCCTCTCTACTAAGCCGGTGCTGACTTATACTGGGCCGTGTGTAAAATACTTATATATACAGTATTTATTAACTGCCATAGGGGCTCGAGCCGACGGGGAACAGAGTGGGGGACGGTTTTCCATACCCCCGTAGGGAAGGGGCGGAGGAACCCCGCAAATACTCCAAATACCAAAGAGCGGTTCCGGACCCTCCTCGGAGGGGGGAATAGTCCTACCCCCGTAGTTCCCCTGAAGCCGAGAGACCCCGACTCCTGCCATCGGTGGTATACCCTGGGGTTCTATTGGGTTTAAAAATAAAATAAATAATATAAACTCGCAAACCATTAAAAATTGTTTGCACGATCTAAAAGTACCACGACAAAGCATGCGTCTCTGAAGTAATTATATATATATATAAAAAAAAATTAAATACATTGCTTTTCATGTTCTACATATATATAGTGTAAACTTTTCTTCTAAATAAACTTTTCTCTAAAGTCTATAGTTTTTTCCCTTCCTTTATGGTACCTTCACCTATATTATATATAGAGCAGTGTATATATATATATATATATATATATATATATAAAAATAAAAATAAAAATATATATATATATATATATATATATATATATATATATATAATGCCTGAAACAGGTTTATTTCAAGTAAATCTTATTTTGAGGATAAAAGCCTAATTATATAGTCCTGTTCATTTGATGTTAAATAAAAACCAACCAGCCAGTATTCATTCTCAGCTTTATTTTTAATGTTTTAGCAGATTTATTCGGATATGGAGGTAAAACTTTTGTTAATTTATCACTAATGTTTTTATATATTTTATTTTGAATGTCCAATGTTTTTTATATACTGATGATGGATAGACCTTATCCGAAACGTCTGATTAAGTAAATAAATTAAAAAAGGTGGCACCTAGCTCGCTGCTTCATTTCAACTCATGGCTGGGCTAATATTACTGGTTATTGTACAAAGGCGCTGCATTGCAGCTGGCTGGTTGCTGCTGGCTGGCTGCGCTGCTGGCTGGCTGGCTGCTGGCTGCTGGCTGGTTGGCGCATACAGCATATATTG
>JABUQX010103663.1:60000-62500 GCA_015478945.1 Trachelipus rathkii
AAGACGATTATAGGAATGATCTTCCCCTTTCGTTGTTGTAAAGTCTGGTAGTGCAGTGTTAATTCTAAGGTTTTTAAAGGCTTCAGAAGAGTTGGAAGAGCTCGAGTGGCTAGCAAAACTATAACCTAATGCATCTGCAACAGCTGCTGGAACCGATATCACATCGATTATATCAGGCCCATAACGGAGGACTGTGGGTGAAGAGTTGTTTAGGTGACGAGATATTTTCTGTACAACTTTCCATACTGAAGAAAGGTGAACTGAGCTGTGAAGTTGTCAGTTGAAGTATAAGTTCGAAAGTATTGTTTATGTGTTTGGCGATTAATTCGACAAGACCTCGTATCAACTGCTATAAATATAATCATGTTTGGGATGGTACGGGTTCTTTTGTATTGCCTGTAGAATTTTTATTCACCCGGTTAGCTTGTGTACACTCTTGAGACCACCAAGGGGTTGCCGAACGCCTACCTGCTGAAGATTGCCGGATGCAAGCTTCTGCTGTTGTGATTATAGCTTGCTGGAAGAAGTTAAAAGCAGCTCCAATGGTCGGAAGCCGCTTATTGAAGGGAGAAAGTGGGATAGTTGTTGCCTGATAAAAAGACGCCCATACCGCCCCATCATAACGCCAGCGGTAATAGGGTTTTAACATTGGGTATGGTGCAAGTTCAATTAAGGATATTGGGTAATGGTCACTGCCGTATAAGTAATGGCAGCTAGACCAGGTGAACCGATCCATTACAAAAGAAAATATTTATACAGGAAGAGAAGTGCGTATCTAAACGTTCATATGTAGGGAGGAGCCCTGTGTTAAAGCATCCCAGGGAAAGGGTGTTAGGAGATCAATAAGTATCTTGGGATTTGGCGAAGTGACAGAGTCGCCCCATAATAAGTGGCGAAGGTTGAAGCCTACCAGTATAACGACCGGATTGGGAAGATGCTTAAAAAGGTCGGCTAAGTCGGACTTAGTAAATTCAACACTCGGAGGCAAGTAGATCAAACAGACAGTGGGATCAGTGGACAGATGGATTCGTGCTGCCACTGCATGAAGTCTAGTTCAAAGAAGGACTGGAGAATAGGGGACAGATTTATGAATGAATATTCCTGCGCCTCCCTTATCATTGTCATCTCTTTCTATAGAGGTTATTGGTGACATATTCCGACGGTTGGAAGAATTCGCGAAGACATAGATGAAGTTCCCGCAAACATATGTACTTTGGTGTGCATATGTTTATTAGTTGAAGAAATTCTTTAAATTTAGAGTAGTAGCCACGACAATTTCATTGCAGGAATTTGTACATGCTGTGTTGTTATGAATATTATGAGGATGGTCTTTTTTAGACAATTGTCTCTATGTGGCTAGAGGTAATGCTGGAAGTGGATACATATGGGGAGAAAAGGCTGAGATCTTGGTCCTGACGAAAGGAGCAACAAATCCTGGTGGTAAGGATTGGTCGCACAACAATAATTTGGATTATATTATCCCTTTTTTTGGGGGGGGAGATTTATGCGGTATTTGGTGGAGGGGCTTCACCATGAATGCGAATTAAGTAGAGTTCAACCAAGTCCATATTATTGTGTGGACTTGATTGGTCGTTGGATGGCAACCAGAATGCTCATGTTTAAAATATTAGAGATATCAGAATCTGCCAAGCAAGCAGATTTAGGAATGGGTGGAGAGTGTGGGACTGTTTCCATGGAGAGAATGTAGGAAGGTGTCACCAGAAAAGTGTCACCTTTTTGTAGAGGAATTGGAGATGCGATATTGGGATCCAATATGGGATCCGTTGGGTTATAAAAGCCTAATGCTGGAGACGTTGTCAGTGGGCCATCAGGTGGGTCATCAGGTAAGGGATTTTGGAGGACTCGATAATTTGAGTTAAGAAGAGACCTCTGGGTCCCCTTTTATGCCGCCACCATATGCAAAACGTTTGGAGCGCTTCCGGTGTTTGCATTGAACGGTTTTCCATTTATCTCTCTCGGAAGCGCAGGAAGCATTAGAAAGAGAGTGGGTTGTCATATCAGGTTCCATTTGGGAACTATAATCCATTTCATCCCCTTTAGGGATTCAAGGGTTGGAAATTCCAATGAAGAGTTATAGGAGGATTAGGAAGAGATGAAATAATCCTACAAGCTATCAGAGGTTTGGTTGGTGGGTTGTTCGATAAGTGTGGTTGTTTGGGTACAATCTATTGATGTCAATGCTTTTGTCTCAGGAATAGACATATGGCGAGGTCTCTTCTCAGTTGCGCTTTTTACATCTGGTGTTAATGTGCTTTGTTTAGAAATTCGAATGTTTTATATTTTAGCGAATAATCTTTGTCTTTGTGTTTAATATATTGCTTCTGTTTAGGGCATCTTTTTCAGGAATTTGAGTAATGGTGAGAGACAGATTAGTGAACATAGACGCAGGCCTTTAACGTAAGTTTGGCAAACTCATCTGGAGGGTATGGGACAGAGTGTCTTGGTAGGTAATGCTTTCCAAGCTTTGAGGTGGATGAAC
>JABUQX010103664.1:10000-17500 GCA_015478945.1 Trachelipus rathkii
ATGCTCCTTTCTTCTGACCTTTTCCAAGCTCACAATCCTTTTTTTCAGACATTCCTTTACTGACTCAATCCACTTTTTTTTCCGGTTTCCATCCGGTCGATTCACAGCTAATTTACCATTATATATCCTCTTAACCAACCGAATATCATCCATCCTTTTCATATGACCAAAGCACCTTAATACACTCTCCTTTATACTTTCATCCACCATCTCATCCATCCATCCATCATCTTTCTCCACACCATAACTTCCTAAAACGTTCATTCCTCATTTTATCAATTCTTTTCACACCTGACACGCCCTTATGCTTATCCATCTAAACTGATTGCATCTTAGATCTATACATATTATTCCATACCATAGTTTCACTACTATACATAAACACAAGTAACAACATACCCTCATGCAGAACCCTAGGGCACTCAAGACTTAGTCCCTTTGTATTCACCAAGGATTTAAATGTTCCCCTTTATCTAACATGTAGCCTAAATATTTAAACTCAGATGCTTGTTCTAATTGCTCACCATCCACACCTTCGGGCTCTCCTTACCCACTAATACCATATTATCACTTTACTGTTGTCTACATTTACTTTCAAATCCATCCTTTTAAACACCCTGCCAAATCCTTATACCAATCCTTTCAAACTTTCTTCAGCAGATTCGCCGCACAAAACCAAATCATTATTGTACAATAAGCAGGGCACCCTTCACTCTCTTCCATTCTCCATCAGTCTACCTCCCCCTACCACTCATGTCTCTTTCATCACCCCACCCATATACCAATTAAATTGTCATCGAGACATAATGCATTCCTCCTTCATTCCTCTATTAATATTAAATCATTCACATTCCACTCCATTTATTCTTACACATGCTTCACTACCGACATACATACTTTTGATTCCATTCACAAGTCTGCCACCAACATCACATATCACCTACACATGCCAAAAAGCTTCCCTATTAATCCTGTCATACGCCTGTTCCAAGTCTATAAATGCAATATCTTCTCACTCATTTTCTTATTTCTCTCTCTCTCTCTCTCTCTCTCTCTATATATATATATATATATATATATATAATATTATAATATATATTATATATATATATATATATATAATATATATATATATATATAATATATTAAATAATAATTATATATATATATATATATATATTATTATATATACTTTATATATATATATATAGGTATATAACTAAGTATATATATATATATATATTACTATATATATATATATATTATATATATATATATATATATATAATATATATATATAATACCTATATAATAATATATATATATAATAACTATATATATATACTAATATAATAATATATATATATAATATATATATATATATACATATAAAGGTTACAGATATATATATATACAATATATTTATATATATATTATATTATATATTTATTAATATATATATTATAAAATATTATATTTATATATATATATACTATATACTATATATATATATATATATATTATAATATATATTAATATTATATATATAATATATATATATATGAGAATAAATATATATACACTATTATTGGCATAAAATTACATTACACACTATGAATATAATAATATATATGCATATCCACAGATAATATACATATAATATATATAATGATATACAATATATATATAAATATTAATATATAATAATATATAACTAGATAGAAATATTGAGTAAACTTTATATGATACAGCGGTAAAAAGAACTTCATTGTAACAAATAAATAGTTAGCAATCATATGAATATTTTGCATTTGTAAAATCTATTTGGTTAACACTAGTAAAATGAAAAGTACAACAGTTTCTTATGGAAAATTTTACCAGATCAATAATATATATATATATATTATATATATATAATATATATTATATATATATATATATTAATATTATATATTAATATATATATATATAATAATATATATATATATATATATATATATAATATATAATATATATATATAATAATATTAATATATATAAATATATAATAATATATATATATAATTATTAATATAAATTATTTTAATAATATATATATATATATATTATATATATTAATATATATATTAAATATAATATATATATATATATATATATATATATATATATGTAATTATAGTATATATATTATATATATATATATATATATATATATTATATAATATATAATATATATATATTAATAATATATATATTATATATATATATTATTATATATATATAATATATATATATATATAAATATTATATAATATATATTATATTTATATATAATATAATATATTAATATATAATATATAATTATATATATATATATATAACTAATATTAATATATATATATATAGTATATAATATAATAATATATATATATATATATATACATATAATATATTATAAATATATTTAATATATTAAATAATAATATATTATATATATATATATATATATATAATATATATATATATGATTGATAAAATTTCCCATAGAGGTAATTTTTTTTTAAAAATTTAAGTAAAATATTATTAATACATAACTTTTAAAAATCACAAGGAACAATAAAATGAAAACAAATGCCTGAGGATTAAGCCTTTCGTGATCCATAATCGATTCGACATCTTTCAGGGACTCACGAAAGCTTCGAGCTATCTGTATTTTTATTTTGTTTCTGTGAATTTTAATTAAGTTAGTATTAATAATATTTTTATACTTCCATTTTTGAAAAAATATTACCTCAAGGGACTTTATCATCAATAAATAACAAACTACGAGCATTTAAGTATACACAGAATCAATATATATATATATATAAATATTAACTATTTATATATATTAATTTATATATACATATATATATATATATATACTATATATATATATATATATATATATATACTATATATATACTATAATATATATATAATATATATAGTATATATATTACATAATATATATAAAAGATTTGGAGTCGGAGTCGAGTCGGAGTCGGAGTCGTGAAGTCGAAGTCGTGGAGTCGTGCAATTTTCCAGGAGGCGGGAGTCGAAGTCGAAAATTCTGTGCAAGTGAGTCGGAGTCGGAGTCGAGTCGCAAAATTCTGTGTAGGGGAGTCGGAGTCGGAGTTCGAGTCGGAGTCGAAAATGTATAGAAACTATTATTATAATTACTATTTTATTAAAGTATCTTATTAAGCTTTATTATCATTAATATTATTATCGTTATTACGAACTAAATTATTATTATTATTATTATTATTATTATTATTATTATTATTATTATTATTATCTATTATTATTATTGAAACTGAAAGTATTAAATCTGTTAATTTTAAAATGGCTGTTTTTATAATAAAAAGTACAAAATAATTTGCATTAATTGTTATAACATTGTTTCCTGACTCTCTTGAAGTATATTTGTTTTGTCATGTATTTGACGCTGCCCCTGCATCTTCATGTTTCTTTATATATTAGAAGGCTAGCTGGATGTTAGAATTTTAGAGCTATCCGCGGACTGCGGGATAGTAAAAATCACTATCCGCGAATTTCGCATGAGGATTTTAGAGTCTTAGTCACAAGTACTTCGTAATATATATATATATATATATATATATAGTATTATAATATATATAATATATATATATATAGTATGTAATATATATATATATATACAAATAAATATATATATAATATTCAATTATATATATAGATATATAATATAAAGAAGTGGAAGATTTCGTTAGTGCTGTCAGGACAAGAGGAAGATTTTCCTTCGCATGGTTATAGGGCGACAGTTAGCAACTGGTTCTTTCCTTTTGCTTGTATTACTCTTGGACCAGTGTTAGGAATCTTATGCGCCTAGAAGCAAGATCCTCTGAAGAGCTCTAGGTGAACGAGTTTTAAAGCCTAATGAAAGAAGATGCCCTACGTTCTACTGAAAGGGTCGTAAAACCCTACCTGAGAGTATTAACCAGAGGACTGGCATCGGAAACCATTGCGAAAGAATGGTTTTCTAAAATGCTTTAGGGTATAAGAGTTTCGGGCGCAAAAGAAGATGTTGGACCAACTGACAGGGCGAAATCCCTACTGGGAATTTTTTTTTAATATATAATATATATATATATTATTAATTATATATATATATATATATATATATAATATATACTATATATATATATATATATATATATATATATATATTATATATATATATAATATAGTATATATATATATAGTTAATATATATATATATATAAGATTGCGAGATATGGACCCAACTCTTTTGCACCCCACCATTCTCTTTCCCCAGCCTCAACCCATTTGAAAAAAAGGTTATATGTAGAATAATACTTGAAATTAATAATTCTCCAAATTATGCTAAAAAACTAAAGCTTCTGACCCTTTAAAGGGAGAGTTTGCTTCTCTTTTCTTCATAAATGAAGATCTGCATCGCTGAAAAGATGCTCGCCAGCTACACTTATAAGGGCATGCTAAGTATTTCCTGCCGAGTTCTGCAAGATGTGAATAAACCCTTTACAATTATCAACGCCATCAAACCAATGGATCTTTATCCGATTTCAAGAGTTTTCGCTTTTGATAATCTTCGATCAATGACAGAGTGTCCTTTGACACCTCTGAACAAGACTCTTCATCGCTGTTAGAAGCCAAAAGAACGTTCATGGATTCTGTAATGGATTCGCTAACAGATGTATGTGTGTCTGTTTCTGTAATCTTTCCTTTTTATTGGCTGGTGATATTTTTGCCTTTAGCAGCATTTCATCACATAGGCATACTAAATAAATTTTATTAACCCTTTGTGAAACACGTGGTTCAAGAAATTTGGTTTTGTATCTAGGATCCAGAAACATTCCTATTGCAGTTTCGTAATCGTTTTGCAGATTTGAAATCTATTTATCTATCTCCAGAATTAGTGTTTCTGTCGTCCACCGTTTGAAAGTCCCTTACTTTTAATAGCAGCATTTAGCACAGCTTTCATCGTTGCATCTAGAGGAATCTCGTCTGGCAAACAAGAATTTCTGAGATAATAGTCTTAGTTACCTCTTCAAACGGTTTAAGAAGAGTAATACAATTACATAAAATCGTATTATCATCACCTGTCACGCCTTTCACCTTTGTGTTTGGTTCCGAAGCATAAGGGGAAACCAGCTTCATATTTATTTCTCCTCCTTCAAGCATGCTACCAACTACTATTCCAAAACGAGTTGAGCTCATTGCGTTACAGAAAGTTGAGGAACATTTAGTCTCATAATTCATAAATGAATACTATCCGCTATCCGCAAAAAAATTCATGCGGATGCGAATGCAAATGCGGATGCGGGTAGAGAAAAATTATGCAGATGCGGATATCTGTTACACCTCTAGCCTTTACGGTATTTTACCGTATAGCATTTGAAGATTAGATTCATTGGAAAGTGGTATATTTTTTTATTCTTAAAAGCAAGCGGTTAAAAATAGTTGAAACAAAAAAATGTTTTATTGTAACTTTGTAAGCACTAAGATGAGTCAGAGTCGAAATTTTGAATTTGACTGCTGGAGTCGGAGTCAGAGTCGGAGTCGGAGTCGGAGTCGGAGTCGGAGTCGAAATTTTTTGTTTAAGTGGAGTCGGAGTCGAAAATCCGAATTTGAATATATAAGGAGTCGGAAGTCGGAGTCGGAGTCGAAAAATTTATTTTACGACTCCACAGCCCTGATATATATATATATTAAATTAATTCCCAGAGAGCATATTAAGCGTTAGTATGTGTGGAACATCTCAACGCACTTTCTTTTTCGGTGGCTCATCCCATTCGTGCCTCATTCACATATATTCCAACACAGTTGTGTCATCACGGTTTTACAATTTTTTAAAAAAGGGTATCATCAAATGTAGTCTTGGAGAATCTAAGCGGAGCTGCTTCCCAAAATAACCCCACATCCACCCTGGAAGTTAATGGTTTTTGGTGGTGGGGATGGTGTTGATAGAAAATTTGAGGCCTCTTCGGGTGTGTGATCTGTTTTTGTTGTTTTTTTTTCAACATTCTCGGTGTTTATTCTTGATTCCAGTTTGATGAACTCTATATTTCTACATTTATCCTCCCCTCATGTTTTTAATTGAAACTCAGGAGTCTTTAATCGCTTTGACAAGAAACCATGCTCTATTCCCTCTTAGTGCTTCTATCCTCAATACCCGTCCATTGGACATTTTTTTAAAGTTGTTTTTTTTTCTTTTCTCTCTACGTAGAGGTTTCAATCCTTCATCCAGGTTTAAACCTTAGACCTATGGCATGAAGGATGTTTAGGTACTTCCTAGCACGAGTCTTAAGGTTGTTAGGCTTTTTCTGATTACTTCCATGACCGTATCCTTGGAACTATGATGTTAGGTAGTTTTTTTGAAGATGTGTTCATAGTTTTCTTTACCACTCCTGCTGTGGCTCCAATAACTATTGGTACAAGTGTGAGTGTGTACGCAAAGACGTGTTTGTTCTCGTGTCTCTGATTTAGAGACTTCTAAATTTTCAATCTTTTGGCCTAGGCATTCTTCACCTAATTTCAGGTTTTATTTATTCATTCCTAAACTCTATTATCTAGCCTAAGAACTCCAAAATGGTGCACATTATCTCGTTATCTCTTTTCTACGAAATCATCTTTAAATGTTCATTACCGCCAATAGCTTTACGCATTTCTCAAGATAAAGCACGTGGACATGCCTACCAATTCTCTATTCATTATAACTTTGAGCAGATGGTTCACCTTCTTTGACCGTTTTTAAGATGAACCTAACATACTAGACCTTTCCTTAAGTTCCTATCCTTCTCGTTCCTGTCATCTCTTCTTCTCACTTATTCAGGAATGGTTCCAGCTTTTTTCGAGGAAACGTTTTTGGTACTTCGGCTCTGGTTGCTGGTTGGACTTATGGTAGCATTTCTTTTTATTTTTCTTGAAAAAATTACTTCTTATTATCGTGCTATCCACCGTTGTTTCGATACCACCCAAACTCCAGAAGCTCATGGTATTTACATTTCCACCTGGAATCATGTAAAATCTATTGTCCGTGACCATAAATTACCTTCAAAGTCGCAAATGTAATAATCTTTCCGACTCCTCTTCTTTACCTTCTCTCGTTTCTTCTGATATCTCTACTGCTGTCTCACCCTTTATTAAAATGGAACTCTTCTTTCAAACCCTTGCCTCTAATGCCATTTTAATTCCATTTTAGTTGATTCACGAGATTCTTCTTCTTCACCTCCCTCCAACTTGCAATGTAATTTCTTTTTTCATGCGATTTACCTCACCCTTATCTTAACACTAAGAGGACATATGGTCCTTATAATAATCTTTCTGTTGTTGTTAAAATTTCTTCTTCTGAACTTGCATCCTGCTTTGGTAAACTATTTCTATTCTGCCTATCAACATCTTCCTTTCCGTGCTTCTTGCTTCTTTTCTTGCTAT